>DWQK01002780.1:0-12520 GCA_018231225.1 Noctuana stator | reverse complement strand
ATTGAAGCTTTCGACCGCTGCAAAATATACTTTTCGCCCAAAAATGGACTTAGCAGGTTAACAACTTAGGGTGACGAAGAGTTGAATGTTAAATAAATAAAACACGTATTGTAAAGTAATAAAACATTTAATAATTTATGACTTCTAACTACCTTTAACTTTCACTGTAACCCTAACCAAATATCTAACCATTGATAAAGTAACGAGAAATGCTTTGATCAAAACAAAGGAACAAATAGTAGCAAGAATCACAAAGAAAGCAAATAATTCTACACACATGTATTGATACTGTGGAACTTCTGCAGCGTAGTTAGAAATACTTAAGTTGTACTGAGCCGCAAATTCTGTCCAGAAGATTGCGTTTTCCATAGCAGTGACTGGCCTTGAACTGTAGGCTTTCGACATGCTTTTCACATTGCTCCTAAAACTAAAGACAGGACTTATCAACATTACATCTGCGTACTTCTATTAAATTTGATCCCTAATCATAATAGAAGTCTCATTTGAAAAAATCATAGAACACCATTTTTTAAAAACTTATGCATCACAAAGAAGAAATATGATTAAAAGGAAAAATCTGAAATGACAATTAACTTACGCTGTGTCCAAAACAGTCCGAAATTTGCTTAAGAGATTCTCTTTGGTGAGGTCGTATAGGTCAATCTGAACCCCTAAGCCAGATCCAGTTACACCAGCTGAATTTAAAAGCTGGTCTTCAAATACTGGCATGACGACTAAAGGCACACCGTGATAGATAGCTTCCGTCGTGCTCAGAAGACCACAATGAGAGAAGAAAGCCAGGACTTTTGGGTGAGCTGAAAAAAATTTAAGGTTTACAATAATTCGTATGACTTTACCAGTCCGGTCTGCAGGGTAGACGATAAAATGATGGATTTAGATTACTGTTCTTAGTCTGGGCGTTTGTGTTTGTCTTTGCGTGTGTCCATGGCAACCACGATACATGGAATCCTAGAGTGGGACTATGAGTGCGAGGTGTTATATAGTACTGGATAGCTATTCCCGCACTTCATCCGCGTGAAAGTCAGAATCGGGTCTAGAGAGGAATCAAAAATAGGTGACTACTTAAAATAAAGCAAGTAGCAAGTACAAACCAAGTCACTTTAATAAGTGAGAAAAAAAGGTTTATACCTAGCAAGTCGTTTTGTGGCAGCCACTTTGCTACATAATTTTTCTTGGGATCACCAACAGGCGCTTCTCCATTCCACTTCCAAATGACCCGCTGCGGCAGCTCGGTCAACGTACTTAAAATAGCGTCCATTTTGTGTTTGGGAAGAGAAGATTCCTTTAGCATGGATCCAAAACTTATATAAATGACTCCATGCTCCGATTCGTTAATGAATTTTTGTAATTCCTAAAAAAACTTTGACAATAAAAGACGGTGAGTGTCTGAATAATATTATCGCATATAGATAGAAGACATAAGATTGCCTGTTAAGTAATGAAAATATTAATCAGTTTTTGCGCAGGCCTTTTTATTTTTAAATAATCCTTTCATGAAAGAAATGGGGAATATATGGTTGAAATCAGAAACAATGAATCAGAAAAAATATTTAAAGTATTCGGTACTTACGTTAGGTAAAGGCTTGGGAGGCACAACGTGGTATCCACCCACTTCTATGACCTTGGATGGCAACAGCTTTGAACCACTCAACACAAAGTTACGGTACAGCAGTAAGAATTTCATCTCCCGACTTAACTGCTGTAAGGGAGGTATTTTCCCAAAGTACTTCTCAAGAGTCATCTGGTCAACTTTTTGAGCATTCCAGTACTTATAACAGAATGAACAATCTAGTATCGTTGTCTCAACTCTATCGTATAGAGTGGGCTTAAAGGTACCTGTGAAAATTGACGAAACTAATGGAGGATTGAATGGAATCCCAAAGGTTCTATAATGCCATGGCATTAAGTCAGCACTCGTTAATCCAACTGCTGGGGCCCCTAATTTATAGGCTAATCCTAGTGCACAATCACTATTGAAATTTTCCAAAACAACCAAGTCAAATTTCATTTTTGACTTCCATAGCTCCTGCACAGAGCGATTCTCTAGCATCAGCTTACAATCATTGTTCCCAACATTTACCAAATACTCCATTATTTTTAGAACTGTCCAAAACGAACGATCCATTGGGAGTTTACCTTCAACAACCTTGACCTTTCCAGCCAAGCTAATGTCATGGTAATTTGACATGGCATCCTGTCTAGGAAAGTGAGAAATCACAGTCAAATTGTGACCTTTCTCTGCTAGATTTTGAAGATATTTCTCAAACACAAAGAAATGACTTCGACCTTCGTACGGGAACACTCCTAAAATATTCAAAGATTTCACTGAACTCCATTGGGAAGTTAGTAGCAAAAGTAAAAATAATGCTCTTGTCATTTTCTGAGCTTATAAATACATACAATACAATAAGGTTTGATTGGTTCTTATAAATATTATGACTTTCACTTTTACTCGTACTTCACTTGTACATCTGTCTGTTGTCTTGTCCATGTCACGTATTACTGATTACAATTGAGTCAAAGTTCTCCGTCAAAGATTACTGTTATCAGCCGAATTATTAATGTCTCACACGTTGCAACGGTGTTTATCTATAAAACTGTAATTGCGGGCGGCATTGAATACTAGCTGTGCCCCGCGATTTCACCCGGGTTAAGAATTGTAGCGTAATGTTTTGATATCCTATAACTCTCCTCATGCATACACAACAAGAATTTTTCTAATCCGACTTGTAGTTCCAGAGATTAGCGCGTTCAAACAAACAACAAACTCAATTGTGTTTAACCCTTAATTGTGTTTATATCCCACTGCTGGGCACGGGTCTCTCCTCACAACCGGGGAAGACCTGGAGCATATTGCACCATGCTGTTCCAATGCAGATTGATGGAGATACGGGTTAGTGGCCAACCCGTGTCAGATGTTATCAAACCGCCCAGGGCGTCCGACCAGGTTTAACGACTGTTATCTGTCGATAACAACCGGGAGCGACGGCTTAACGTGCCCTCCGAAGCACAGAAGTGCGCGTGTAATTGCCACTAGCGGTGACCCATGCGAGTACCTTGCTTGCGACGTTGCTTAACAATGTGATCGCTTGCGATCCACACTACCAGCGGGGCGCAGCGCGCTTCAGCTTTATATTATTTGCCAGCCGTTTTCTCTTTCTTTATTTTAAATTGTGTATACCAGGGAAAAGCGTGATCTATTTAATTGCACTACATATCAGTACAAAGGTCATGGATACATATTGCAGAAAGATGGTACAAAAGAACTGTTTATTAAAACTGAACAACTGCATGTCTAAGACTGATAGCTGACACATTTGTTATCTTTTATCTGATCTGCGTTCGCCTCAACATGTCTTTTATAAATTATCATAAAAAACCATCTTATCACCAAGTAGTTGACAGTGGTTAAAATAGTATATTAAGATGATACGGGTTGCAGTATCCACTGACAATATCAAGTGGTCTTCAATCTCGTGTTCTACTCATAATGATAAAAAAGTGATGATCTGAAATTGTGTCATTTATACCTATAAAATGCTGTCATGCATGAAAAACCTTAATGACTGACTGACGGATCAATGTACAGCTTAACCAGTGATTGTTGAGACCTGAAACTTGGAGGTAGTGTCATCTGTACAACATAGGCATCCGATAAGAAAGGATTTTCGGAAATTCTACCCTTAAGAGGTTGAAAAACTGAGGCAAACTTTGTTTAGTTCATTGGTTTCGGCTTCTTTCACATTTTTGTATTGTAATTAAAGTGTTCAGTTAAAGTTTTTTTTAAAGGTGCGATAACTTCGTATAAAGTATCAGTACGAGAAAGTTGAGACCAGTTCTAAATGACACCACTAAGCCACATGTCCAAATACTTAAATCTCCGTATGCAATAAACACACATGTTTTACCTAAACCCTCAATATGGTAAGTCTTGCTTCCTAACTTTATGTAAATTTGATCCCTTTGTCCCGAATAACCCCAATACTTGACCTTTTGCTCTGTTATGTAGGAATTAAGTAGTGATAGCATTGTGGTAATATTCTCCGGACCCCATTATAAAATCAGCAGACAGTATTTACGTAGTTTCAATTTAATCAGCCTTTATTAGTTTTAACACTTTTATTAGTTCTACTCGATACAAAATTTTTTTATAAGCCTTCAAGCAAAGGAGGCTTAGTGGTTACAACCGCATATGTACACAGGCAACACAAGGAGAGTCGCGAGAGGAAAATTTTGGTCCATTAAATGAATAACCTTTTTGGGGTTCACCTTCAAACATAAATACACAACACAACACAGCACGAACACACACGCACACACACACACACACACACAAATAATCACATAATTGTATCTTACAATCATAATCACATTAATTTAGAATCAAATACATTAAACATATAAATTCTCAAACCAATAATACATTCCGGAATCCGTTTAGTAACACCACGATATATTCGGGTCTGAGTCCCAAAAGTACACATATCGCATATCCCCGAAGTTGGCAACTGTATGCAAATCCCATCCCTGAAGTTTCCTGTTGACCTGAGTGTGCATAATGTGTTCAAACTGTAATATGTAGTGTGCACGGCGACACAGATAATCGGCGGTCTAACATAAAATAATGTTTTACATACTACGTGTCTACGATCAGCGGTTGAGTCGTTGCTCCGTCACGCAGTCATCAACCTAACGTGGCTATGGAAATATTATGTATAACGAACTCTTTCATATTATTTTAATGGTACATATAGGAACAAACGTTTATTATAAAAATTTAATACCTAATTCACTATAACGTTCAGCCGTTATTCTTAATCCTTAGCATTCTGTTTTGTAAACATCTTTTTAACATGAAGGCTTAACACGGAACACCAAACCTTTTACTAAATACCCATTTGTGTGTAAAGATACATTTATTTACACGCAATTACATCTCTCTTCGTATCTGTCTGTTACACAAAAGCGTCACTCGCTCGACTGGGGCGTGTTGAGGAAAACTTTTACCAAAGAGTGGATATCGTTGCAAAGTGATTTTGGTATTTTCTTTTTTTACAAAAAAAACAGTAAATAATCTTACAGGTGAGAAAATTTAAGAGACGACACCGTGAACAACATTCTTGAGTTTATAATATAAATAATTAAATAAGTAATACTGCTTGACACCCATAATGTAGCTCCACACTAGCTTTTGCCTCGTTGGGTATTAAACCCAGGGCCCTCCGAGTGCTGGTATGGTAACCACTGTACTACACGGGCCAGCAAAGCTAAATCTAGTTACCTAGCACTTACGTGCTATATAAAATGCTTTTTCCTGCTTTGTGCGTTGATGCACAGGGCTAAATCACTCCTGACACTTGGAGGGTGTGTTCTTTGTATGACGTAGGCACCCTATAAAAAAGGATTTGCCGAAATTATACCCCTGAGGGAGTAAAATACGTGGCAAAGTTCGTATGAGACAAGAGTGTAAGGTAATATAGGACTTGAAATACAAACGCATCGCTTTCGTTCCTATTTCCCTTGCAATTTTCCATCCATAGCCAATTGGCGCCAAACCGCTAGCACAGATAAAAAATAGAACACATCAATGTCAAGCTCTGTCACCGTTCCTTTACGTTTTCCGAACAATTTTTCGTCGCGAGTGACACCTTTTGTGCTACGGACGCCCCACAAAATGTAATTGGTTTGATATGTGTTGAAAAGTGCTGAAAATTCTTTCACGGGTTTCATTTTGGTAAATTTTATTAAGCAAATACTCATTCTTTTATCTTCAACATTGATATAATTATATCTAAGATGGTTTACCATAATTAAAACTCGCGTTACGAAAGCAGTCCGACTTCAAAATTGTCGCGCACATACTGCCATTGTCAGAACTAAACCAAGTCAGGACCACACGGGAAACACCAGCTTTCAAAAAGAAAAGAATCATCAAATTCCGTTAAACCAGTCGAAAGTTATGAGGTTAGAAACATTAAGAAAAATTCTATCGAATTGAGGACTCCCTCATTTTCGAAGTCTGTTGAAAAAAATTAAAGGACTCACATTGCTAGTAATGAAAGCGTAAATCTGGTAAGAAATATAAATATATTCCTACGCTGAAAAAGTGTCTAGGTATATCTTTAGTAAAAGACCCAATAATGTCCTTTACTTGACAGTGGAACGTGCTTCTAAAGACACAATCAGCGGTTGATAAATAGCTTCCAAAGGCTAATCCTTCGTCGGCTCACGTACACCCCATTACAGCTCGTGATGTTATACCCGGGTAATGCTGGCCCTGAGAGCTGTACACGGGTATACCCGGTTACGTGAGATCGGCTGACGAAATTGGAGACTGAACGATAAATGGATTTTATAGTTTTATTAAAGAACAAATTGAAGTAATTTGTTAACTTTTAACCATGTAGCGTAGTGGTTACCAGTCCACCATTTAAAAGGTCCTAGGTTCGATTCCCAGCGTCGCAATTTCAATGATGAATTTAGATTTCTCGGTCTGGGTCCGTGGTGCCCATGACACAGTAGGGTTATGAGTGCGAAGTGTTATTTTATTGACTTTAGCGTTAGTTTTTTTGAAGTCAGTTTTGATTTCTGTTTCAATAAATCTAAAAAGTAAATTATTTTAGCTTAACGAACTAAATAAATTACGATCTGCCCACTCAGAAAATAAAACTGCACAGTGACGTGGATATAACAATAACTTTACTCTTTTCGTTATTGACTCATTTAAAAGTCTTTTGAAGTCAAGTTTTAAATGAAAGTTATCTTAAAATAAACCCTAAAAGCGAATTATCTGGGCTTAAGCAGCCAAATCAACCACGATCTACTTATATCTACTTAAAACATGACCGTCGTAGGCACGTTTAACCCAAGAATTTATTACGAAATGTTGGAAATAAATGAAAACAAAAGTACATCGCAACTCAACTGGGTTACGGATACACTGAAATCCTCTTTGGGAAGCCCGTACACTATTGGATTATTCGTGGCTCTGAGCGTGTCAGTGTACAGATATTCCGTAGAATTTATAGTTACCTGGTGATAAGTTGGCCTTATTTTTCAGATATCTGTTAGCTAGGGTGCTGGCGTGCAAAATATCTATATCATCTACTCATGTGGCAGATTTTATTAATAATGATAATTATACGATAAGGAATATTAAGGACCGCTTCTGCCATTGTTTTTTTTTTCACACTCACAGTCCCATATTAGGATTCCCTATGTCGTGGATGCCATGGACACACACAAAGACAATTACACAAACACCCAGACCGAGAACAGAAATTCAAATTTTTGCCCCTCCGAGGATTGAACTCCGGAACCTTCGAATGGTGGACTAGCGTGGTAACTACGCAAACAACTTCGCCGTTATGACTAAAGGGCCGCGCTTATTATTAAAAAAAAATACCTTAATTGATTAGAAGCATTTCATTGAATTTATTTTTATAAATGTTGGTCTCAATCGTCAACTCAAAGTCTATCTTAACTTTTCGACCGTACAAAACATAATATAAAACGTCCTCTTATCGCTTCATGATATTCAGATAAGCACGAAAAATACTTCATACCGGCTGATAATGTCGTTGAACCCGTAGAATACCTACGAGTGTATATATTTTTGATAACGTTATTGATAGTTCTAAGGTGAAAGTAGCTATTTATATTAAAATAACATATAGAACACAAACTTACAGAGGTCATGGAAGTATATCCGCAAAAAAAGAATTTATTTCCCACAAATCACGACTAAAAAATAAACAGCCGCTAAAAAAAACGATAAACTATCTACGAGTAAAACTGAATTAATAAAGTATTCGATCAATAAAAAAAATAAAATGTCGCTAAATAAATAATTAACACTACTGCGTAGATATACATAGTGAAATTGATTAGACAATAATTACAAGTAATTATCACAGTACAAGCGTAATGGTGCAGCTGGTCGTGACGTTTTCGTCGTGTCTTGCAAGATTACTGCAACTAAAAAACAAACCATATCCCCTGATTAGCACAATTGATTAGCAGTCTGAACTGCACGGCACGTTCCAAAATTACATTCAAAAGACCTAGGACGTGGGAGAGAGACAGGTGAAGTTTAATGAGAGAAGAGGAGAGAGAGAAAAGGATAGACAACAAAGATGATAAACGAGTTAAGGAATTTCAGTACAGCGGAGACTGAAGTTGTCATTTTGTAATTAGGTGCTCTGAGTTTGATTATCGACGATGCAAAGTAAATGAGGTTAATATTTCTTCAGTTACTTTCGTAACTTTAGGAATTTCATGTTTAGGGAATCGTTAATTTTCCAGGAATGAAAAGAGTTAGATAAATCACATTAATTAATACGGTTTAAAAATACTTCGCAACAATCTGACACTACGACTACGTATGATGGTGTATTATACCATTAAGTGCATGTGACGCCCTCCATCCCGCACAGCACGCATGCACATGCAAACACAATAATAATAAAAAACTAAATCTACCTATTTGGTGTATGTTTTTTTTATTACATTGTATTATAATACATAGTATTTGTTATAAACACACAAACAATAATTACTCGTTAAAGATATTAGGTAGATTTTCGAAGCATTCAGTTATTTCGTTCTTCAAACCAATTGTAAAGTTATCTCCATCCTCTAACTAATTTAAAAACAATGTCAAATTTGAATAACAAGCCAGAGTCCGTTTTAGATGTCTATAAAATAACTGTTTCAGTCGGCACCTGTTTGAAAATAAACAATCATAAATAAACATCTTTGTGAACAAATTAACTTTTATAATAACAGTAATTACAAAAGCTATTGGTAGGTACACTTATAAATATTTTATTATCATCTTGATAGATCAAGTTTTCCTTTTGTGAAAGGTGCGTTACATCTGTAATTAACTACGACTATATTTAAACCTAAATACTTTTGTAAAATATTTCTACTTTTTTATCTTACATTGATGGTGTTAATATTAAATTAATAAATCGTAACTGATAAGCAACAATGGGAACTAAAGGAATATTATTTATTACATTCATGTTATAATTTCCCATAAAAAACAAATAACCTTAAACTAGATAGAGAGTATAAACATAATTTTAACTTTATACATTATATATAATAATCAGAATTAATATCAATCTAGCGTCATCCAATTAATCTGCAAAGTAAATTTCATTCGGTCCATAATAATATTATCAAAATGGAAAAATCGTGGCCATATTAAATTGTAATGAAATTTCCGTAGGGCACTATCATAAAATGTATGTTGAAGTAGGTCATTTAATCTTCGCTACATTTCACAAGGTAGTAAGTAATAACAATATTCTGGAATCACCTTAATAAAAGCCTGCCAAAACATGTCCGTAATGAATATCGGAAAGGGTCTCTTATACCGCAAGTCATAAGGCTCAATTTCGCCAGTTCGTTGAAAAGAGAATTTTCTGACAAGACGAATGACGTTAGGGATTGACACGAAGGGTTGAGGTCTGAGGGTCAATTCGGGAACATCGGCTGCCTACAGGCACTTATTGAATTTTTTCCATTCAATCATTCTGTTTTGTCAGTTCTGACCCAATTTTGTGTGGCGTCGAATATAAAGTTTCACAACCGCGATACTTCATAATGTTTCTAAAATATTATACAAAGTATAAAGAAAAGGTTAAAAGAAAGTTTCGTCAACACTTAAGTCATAAGTGTTATTAGCATAATAATATGTTTCTTTATATTTATAGAGGTCACATTAAACCTCATAGACGAAAACTACATTGAATATAAGACTACGTGTGACGTCAGACAATATCTGACGGAGTACAGCGAGTCTAAAATGGCCACTTCGATGTCTGGCAGATCCTTCTTAATTCCGTAAAATGGTCACTCTACGAGGCGAATCATGCTCAATTCATCTATTTAGCAAATTCACCTGAAACTCACATAACCATGCGTAAAATAAAACATCGTAACTTTCCGGTTTTTTGTTTCTTTTGATTATTTAATTAAATGAATTCTCCTTTTAAATAGTATAAAATTGGTTCAATAACAGCGCCCTGAACGCTCCATATTCCAAACACCATTAAATTCAAATGGAATTATACAAAGCCTTTGATACGAATGCACTCGTTGTGAACACAAAGCGTAACTATGGTCTAGCTAGTAACATGGCGATTATTTGAATGTGGCCCGATTTAATAAAGTTGGCGAGTGTCCCCGGACAATGGATAAAGGAATTACGCCGGGCTCTGCTGGAACTATTGTCCTCGTGTATTTGGGTACAATGTTTTATATACATACTCGTATATACTCGTCAGTCTATGCGCTTGTTCACAAAATTGTAATAGTGGCGCTTATAGTAAATATTGGAAGAAGTATGTACCTTAGAAACAATGTAGATTAGTTGTAGGATAATATCGGCACGGCTGTGGTATTTTCGAACCGACTCAATTCGACTGTATTTTTTTGCGTTTGTGACCTCATAACTTTCGACTGGGTTAACGGATTTCTATGATTCTTTTTTATATAAAAGCTGGTGCTTTCCGGTGGCGGTGATCCCATTTGGTTCAGTTATGAGGATGGTATATTCCCCGGACGAATGATACAAGTCCTAACTCTGATGTCTTGCACTCAAGTGTAAATGTAAGTTACTGATGTAACGAGCTTCTTACTGCTTCAATTAAATGTTTAAGAATGACTCTACTCCGACTTTTAAATCACATCCACACATAATGTACTGAAACATTTTTTTTAATGGTAGAGATTTCCGACCTCTGCGCCAGCCAATCATAATTTGTGATGCAAATGTGTAGCGCTCTCTCTAATTATGATGTCTGCTATGGTCTGCGGCGTCCGCCTCACCCTATTTTAACCCCGTGTCCTCTAATTAAGCCATGGTGCCAACACTGCCACTCGCGTGCCATATGAATGTTGCTTTCAGAAATTATAAATGAAGTATTTTTTTAACCGTTACTAGTAGCATTCTTTGTCCAATATTCTACCCTGTAATCATATTTATTAATGTCTTTTGGCCGGATTTGAAAAATTCTTTTTGTGTATAATAGCTACATTCATGATGAACGTATCATTAAGCTAAGCATTAAGTTACAATTTTAGTTAAACAGTTAAATATTTTGTCTGATTATTCTACGGGACCTTAGAAGAATAAACTACAAATCGAGTGGTTTTTGAAGTCAGTTTAAATTGGTTTTATATCATTCAAGCGTATTTTAATAACCACGATAACATGGTTCCCTTTCTCATGAGTTAATGTACAAATTAAATCAGCAGCGATAATTGCCTTAGCAAATACCTTCTAATTAGTATGTCTATTAAAGCCTTAGTCTATTATTAGCCTTTGTGTTTCAATAAGATGGTTGACAGAACCGCCGATCCAGCTCTACCGTAATTACTTAGAAAATAGAATAGCTTAGTATCATGGTTACAAATGAGCCACGTGGATCGTCAATTGTTTTATAACAAAACATACATCTAATGATGAAAAAAATCGACAGCAAGTCGTCGCGCACATACTTAAATTTAAGACTTATACGGTTTTCTCACGGATGCCGCTGTCAGAACTGAACCAAAATAATGAGACCAACCGGGAAGCATCTACTCTCAAATATAAAGAAAATCATCCAAATCCATCCGATTTGGATGATTTCAGACGCAGTCGACAGTCATGAGGTAACAAACATAAAAAAAATACAGTCGAATTGAGAACCTACTTCTTTTTTTGAAATCAGTTAAAAATATCCTATATCTGGCACATCACTAATTCTAAATCAAAGGAATACAAAAAAGAACTCGAATTGTAAATTTCATTTCTTTGAACACGTGTCTAAGGGGCGTTATGAGACATTCGCACTTTGGGACGTTTAAATTGCCCCCCACCCTCTGAACGAATGATTGAGGGTAATTTTACACCCTGAAAGGAACCAGAAGTTAGATAACTAGCTACAGATTTGATCCAATTAAGTGACGTATCTTCAAATTATAGCGATTAAGTACATTAGTTTGGTTTTTTAATGTCTCTAGATTATTTGACTGATGGGAAATTGTATAATTATCTGTATCATAAAATAAATGTATTTATTAGCAATAACATTTTTTATATCAAGAAAAAGCTAGATATTAATTTTGTTTTAAACGTATTTATAAACATTTTTTATTAATAGTTCAATTTTGGAAAAAGCGCCATCTACTGATAAATTTATTAATACTAGAATTAATTATATTAAATGCCAATTATCGCCAACGTACTGGTTTAATATTTAAGTAATTTTTATTCCTCGTAACATATTTTTATACTCCGGGTGAACGTTAAATAATACGGTACATCCGGCATTACAAATTATATAGTTCTTACTTTCACGTTGTTTCCTAAAATCACTTATCAATCAAACCATTCGGTCCTTGGTCGGGCAATTGCGGAATGGAAATGGGAAGGAGCGGTTGGTGTGACCGCTGATTGATGGAAGGCCCCTTGGCTCTGACGTGTCACATGCAACTGTCT
>DWQK01002779.1:0-12521 GCA_018231225.1 Noctuana stator | reverse complement strand
TGCGAGTTAGCAAATCTCGCGCGTCCACGGATTCTCCTCACGTTGCGAATGAGTGGCCGACAAAGGAAAAAGGGCTTGCATACCTTATTACCACCTTTTTCAAATCCCCACTTATGTGAATGTGAAACACGACACTTTCGTAATTTAAAATGACATGCTAGTAGGTACTAGGTACCAGCCAACGTATGAATACGTGTCGGCACCAAAACAGTTTTATTCATTCTATTTTATTCTTTTTCAGCTTAAACCTTAGCTTCATCAGTAATCAGTAATAAATCGCTTCTTGCTTTTACCTCTATTTGGAAGTTAAACAGGATTACTTATAGGTCTTATTTTCTTTTAATCGAGGTGATAAATTGTATTCAAATATAGATAGATAGATATATTTACCATTAACATGTCATAAACGAAAATTTAAAAGATCGCGTCAAATTCTACCCCACAAAAATATTACGAGCAAACTTCACTAATTTTTCTTGCATATTTTTCTACGTCTGAATGTCACCGCGGGTTTCCTCGCAATTAATCAGAAAGTCAATGAGCCGTTTTGTTTGGACTTATCTGATGAACAATCCTTCCCCAGAGCCCAAGAGTATTAAGTAGCGTAATCGAAAGCTACTTTCATTAAGATACACATTGACATTTCCTAGCACTAACTTTAATATAAAGTACGAACTTCAAATTAACTTATGCTTTTTAATGACGTGGAACATAAATAATTATATATTGTTGTGTAGTTTGTTGACGTCAAACTATAAATTATAAATATATATGTCCTGAAAATATTAGTACCCACATTTCACATAATAATATGTGTTTAGAAAATTAGCGTTATTCTTAATCTGATAACCAAGACGTATACAAAAGAAATCAAAACCTTCAAACAAACATCTAATTATATTATAAAAGTCTTATGAATGAAATGTCCATTAAAATAAATTTTATGCGGCAAAGACCAAAAATGCGAAGTTCACTGAACCCATAAAGTAATCTCAAACAAGGAAATGGAAACGAAGAGGAACGAAGAACAATGCTTGTATTTATTGCCTTTATCTTATTTGCATGCAATTCAGGGTATTGCTGTCCCCATCGTGCACCATGCTCGTGTTGCCTTCCGACTTGTTTATAGAATATTTACTCATAAACATGCAGATTGCGGATGGGACGCGTTTTTATGTAAAAAAGAGAAGAGGGGAACTATTTTATTTATTACACTCTTGACTTCAACGCGTCACAGTGAGGGATTGCTAACTGTGCATATCAGAATTAAGCCGATAAAGCCCCAGGCATATTTCAGGCAATTTAGTTTTGTGGCGCCGACTACTATTTTTATACGTGACGCGATCACATATTAGATTTCTCAGTGCAGCGGAAAATGTTAACATTGTCTGGAATAGAAGACAGAACAGCTTGGTCTATTTATGGCGATAAAACTGAATAGAGTTAGCCTTTTAACGTTATATTATTGCCGAAACGCTTCTCTTTGGGGTCGCTTTCTTGATACGTTTTTAGAACCAATAAATCTATATATTATTATCTATATGGACTGTAAAGCAATACTACCAATTCGCAGGTTTTATTTGTACAGTAATAATATAAAATACAACGACCTAAAAAACATATGAAAAATGCATTTTAATATCGAGAGATTGAGCAAAAGCATTACATACTCGTAAACATAACTTTTTGTAACTCCGAAAAATATCAATTTCTTACGCATGTTTAATTCGTTCACGTACAACACATTTGACGTTTAAAGAGTGTTCGTTAAGTCAGATTTCGCGAAGTGATTTGAACGTCACTAGTGACACGTTACGGATGAGGCTGGGTAATTAAAAACGTGACCGTCGTCACTTGTCGCCTGAGCGCCCATAAGGGTTTTATCTACTTCGTAGCACTCGTAGAGCCCATAGAAGGCTACAGCGCTACGAGCTTTGTTTATTAGAAACAAAATTTTATGTTTTCTCTTCAATTTTGGACACTTTACGCACATATTTTTATTCGCCCTATTACTTTTATAACGCTAATAAACGGTGTAATGTGACAAGAGAATTTATGCGAGCTAAAATTGTTATGGAAGATTTGATAAGGGATAAGACATGAAAATATAAGTAGATGGTCTATTTCTAAATAAATTTTCTCTTGCAGTTTAATGTAGTAACCCTAGTATTATAAACACCTAACTAAGAAATTTAAATTTAAGACGCTAATATAGTTAAAGTTTTGCTACTTTATAAATTCTGTTAGTGTTAATATAATTAAAACTCTGCAATTTCTATCTTTTAGTTCAAACGAAAATTATAAAAGTATTATAACTAGTCCTTTTATTCAATTATTTATTGTTTTAAATATTTACTTCTACACCTCCATTATTTAATCGAACAAGAAACACTTTTTCAACCGTTATATTTTAATATAATTTTTAGAAATTATTTAACCCCTTATCTTAAATTTGATGTAGGTAGTCTTTTCATGAAACCTTGTTATTCTTTAAAATTAAATATTACATTGGAAAGAAAACATTCTCAAAGAACTCAGACCGCACTATTCTGGATAAAATCGCCTGAAGCAGATTGTTGATAGGTTGTCAGCGATCTAAACGAGATTCATCTTTATCGAATCCCTATATCATTATAATACATATTACATAGAGAACATAAATTAAGAAACATTTTATTTAACTTATTTAACGTTCTTTTCTTATAAAAAAATATTTTGCATAGTAAAGTACATTTGGTATCTCGAATAGACTTATACATATTTACTTACCGGTGCTGCTAGGTATACGTTAAAGAATGCAAACTAAACGAAATTATGACTTCTAGAGTAGACAGGGCCTTTTATCTTGAAGATCAGCGCGCTTCACAGATATTTTTAAAACCGTTACAAATATTACATCTTCACGCCGCATCTTATCATGAAGTAAACTCAACATTTTCAGAATATAAATGGTTATAGACATACACAGTAAGTAGGTACTTATAACGTAAGGTGGCAGGCTTTTGCGAATGTTTATTTAAGCTTTGTCTAAGTTGCTCCTATTTCACGCATCAAACTTTTCGTTGACAAAATTTATTCATAGCGTGATCCCTTGTAAATACATTTGAGAGTTTACTGTCGTAATGAATTTGATATGGCTTATGAAAACTGCCTTATCGTACCTCATTTGCTAGTATAACTGGCTGTTTTATATGCCCTTGTAAATAATCGTTCCGACGCGGCGAGTGTAATCATGCAATTTGTAATGGTTCATTATATCATTAATTTTATTACATGGTAGTTTTGATTAATTGCATGCAACAGATTATTTAAAGAAAATGTGGAAACTTTAATGTCATTACTTAATGCACATGGTTTACTCGAGGACTAATTACGTACAACGACCATCATTAAAATAAAAATCGAGTGTATAGTAGATATACAGATAAGATACTAAAAGATAGATGCAATCAAGTATACAAGTAACATAAAATGTATTTTACAGTTTACCATCAGTATTCAGAAGATATAAAGTTATAAGAAGATAAAGATTATAATAACATTAATTAAATTTGGGAAGATTGGAAATAACATTGTTCTTGTATTTTACTGTAATAGGTGATGTTATTATGTTCGAATATTAATTAAACTTTACCACTTAAGAGGTTAAATTACTATTGTATCTCAAGGGCTATAACTTCTCAAATATGGAAATGAGAAGTGAAGTATCGGCTTTAGCTTCGTCTCATCTATAATTAAATTATTCATCTATTCTTGAGTCCATGTTTTACGTAAAGATTAATAAGTAACAGTATTACATTTGTTTGCATTCAAAACCGCAGTAGTTCCTACCCACATAAAAGAACCTAGCCTAGTTCTTTATTAGCGAATAGATTTACAATTAACTGAGAAGCGAATACAAAACAATTCTGTATCTTTATAAGAATAATCCACGCACAGACGAGTGTGAGATTTGGGAAGTAATTTTTAAGATATTAATACGTACATGTGTGACGGGCTAACTTAATGACACGAGCTACGGGTGTGAAGTCAATGGAAATAAATATTTTCCTAAACCTTAATCCAATTCTAGAGTAAAATGAAAAGAACATTTATTTAACTTAATAATTGTACAAAAAATATGATGATTTTATCCCTGCCGAAAATAATAATGTTATCACATTTTCACACCTAACGGATCTTTTGTGCAAAATTGGCACAATAAATTGAATTCTAACCCATCCGGTGGCTTGTCTTCTCGACTTGCAGATCTCAGCCTTTCCTGCGCGGCCGCGTGCCGTGATCAAAATGAAAATTCCGAGTGGGCTTACTAGCTGAAGACATACGTGCACGATTTAAAACCAATCTCGTATAGACTGTTTTAATCTTACACTTAGATATTTATTGCAGAGTGCTTAAAGTACATAAAATAACTGCAACGAACCCACGCTAGATTTACTCGTACCTATATTTATTTTATATTTTTAATGTACTTTTATGATTTCAAAATCACCATTTAGATTGAAAACTCCTTTGCGGTGTATATCGTAAACAGGCTATATTGAAATTTTCGTCAGGTGACCTGTTTTCTTTTTCGTCAGGTGACCTTTGCCAAAACACTACAAATACTCGTTCCAATAAAACGTGTTCACGCTGGCTATATTGATAAAGTCATCTCCAAAAACAAACCTGTGAGCGCTGAAGCGACCTTTCATTACTCCGGTATTAAATGGAACCGTTTAAAAATTTCTAATATGTTAGAAGAGATTTATTCACGAAGAACATATCCTATCAAAATTTCTCGGGCCACACGTTATGTCGGCGCATTCTTCTCCTAAATTGAAATTCTCGAACGCTCTGCCTTCGTAAGCGGGACGGGGTCAGGAGCCAAAAGACAAATAGAATGTTCGATTAATGCTATCAAATATTTATTTTTATTGTACTTACCGGTGTAACGCAACCTACGAGTACGATAGGGTAATGTTATTTATGTATATGCATATTGTTATAAGTATGTTTTTTTTCTCTTTTTTCAATAATTGTAAGTACCTAATGTTAAAAAGAGTAAATGATTTTTTTTTCTAATGTTACTTAGTTATAAATAATAGTTATAAAATGGATATGTAAGCGATATAAATTATTCCAAAGAAAATAATCAACTAATAAATGAGTTCTATGTGTGGTCTCAGCAATCATACTTAGTTTAATGAAGGCTTTCATATAATACATAATTTAAAACTAATATTACAATTTTAAATTATTGCCTCAAAAATTGTAACAGTACACAGCACAAAGGTTAGGGATATAAAATAAAGAAGGAGCGAAACTAAATGTATTGTGAACATTTCGAATCAATAGCACTATAAAAATGCGAACTAGAAGACTCTTCAAAGGCTTCTCTTCGACTTCAAAGGATGCATTCGAAGGAAACATAGTATAAGAAATCTATTTGCCATGAATACTATTCAAACTACCATCTTACCTATTATGTTAGGAAACCAAATTTTACCGGCAGTATATTATAAATGATTGTAGAGTTAAACCACATATCCTAAATGTTTTTTTTTATTTAGAAAATAGTATAAAGGCTCTATCTTTCCAGTTATAATATATTATTATTATAGTATATATTTCATACTTTTTGGGAGCTCCAAAATTTATTGGTTTTAGTTATTTTCTTATAAAAGAATTTCGTAAAACTTGAAACAGCACGTAATTCTGATTACAAAAGCCCAATTCACGTGGATTTTTATGCAAAATAAAAAGGAAATTCATCCATTTATTAACAAGTAAATTGTGACGAAAATCAATGAAAATATTTCTAGTATTATATTCGCGAAATACAGACAAACTAGAAGCTGTAGTCGTGAGATTTTCTAATATAAAGGTGTAGAGTAAGTATATTCCGGAACGTTTACTTTATATTATGTCAAACAGGTAACCTTAATTTTAATATTGTATTACTTCGAAATCCTGCACCATAACAATAGTAGTTACTCGTACCAAACAACTGAGAAATATTTAAATAGAATGAATAGAAAATGTATTGTGAATGCTATAAAATGAACCAGAAAAGTAAAGATGAAGCAATTATTCAGCTAAACCGTGCATTGTATTTCCGCTCATTAGGTTATATTTATTAAATTTACAACGACTGGGGCTGACGATAAGCTGTGGGGCGTGCGCGCTCCAGACTTCGTCGACTGAATAACAATACATGCGGGAGTCTAAAATGTCGCTTTTCTCTCGAGAAATTATTCAAAATCCTTAACCTCAATTGGTCTTACGTAGTTTTATTGCAGCATTTTAGTCTCGAGTTTCTTCCGTCCCCTTGCCCTGACACAACCCTGACATGTAATAGAATTACGCTAAAAAGAACTCTGAAGAAAAAGTAGCTCGTCGCAGACCAAGCAGAAAATGTACTGGAAAAGAGACAAGCTCAAGCTTACGGCGAGAAGTTGCAAACGTAATTTACTTCTTAATTCATAATGCACTTATATCTCCGACGCTTGAAAAAGTAATTTACTCGCTTAACGCGGCTACTGAAAGTAAATGACTAAAGTATTGCAAATTCTTTTGAAATGCTCACGATTCGCTTTTTTCCGTTTATTCAAATAGTAAAATTACCGTAGAATAACTTACTTAGTTAAAACTATTTTATAAGTTACGACGTTATCTTATTTTGTGAAAATACGACCCTGGAGGGAACTGAGGTATTCGATTGATAAAAGTGGTACTATTTGGTAGAACTTGGTACGTGCTGGGATTTGAACCCTGTCTCTTATTCAAGAGAGGTTCAGCCTAATCGCTAGGTTTATCACAACAAGCTATTTTGTTATATAGTCCTATAGTTACATGTTGTAGTTATTTACTTGTAATAAATACCAGTAAAACCACGCTTCAATTAAATTTTTATGTTAAATAGTACTGTAACGCAAAATACGTTATGTAGGTAGTTTCAGTCAAGTCAGGATGGGTTCGCAAAGTGCTCGATAACCAACGAAACCGCGGCCTATCGCTGTTTGATAGCGGCACTTTGCCCAACTCGCCATCTGACGCCATTAGCTCGGGAATATTGAAAAAGTGGGGGCAACAGCAACCCGCACTACCCACATGTGTGATGGACCTTTCGCGGTCAGATATATTACATTAGCGATAGCTGTGTTATGGCTCGTCCACGATTTCATCATCGAAATCAGGTCATGTGGTGTAATTGCTATTTTTTATCTATAGTTAGTCTTTATAGTGTGACAATATGAAAACAGCCGCGATTTATCATATTATCTGATGATTAATACGTTATTTTTTCACTCCAAAGCTTTAAGGGTCTCTCACGTTTAAGAACCGTCGTAGTAGTGAACGTAATAAAATAAAATATTTTTTAATTTGGTTGAATTACTATTTATCGACACTATGTACATTAATTATTCTGCAGAAGAGAACTTTTCGCGCAATCTACAACATGGGTTCTAGAGAGTATTGAATTGCGATGTAAAGAGTTATAAATAAAATAGAAACAATAAAAGTTCACATTTTGACCTACTTATTAGAAGTAAGAGTTTAAGTAATTGAATAGAACAACGATTTAAGTTATTGGCACAAGATGTGAGAGTCACGTAGTTGAAGTTTGCGCCAATTTCGCTCCCTCCTTTCCAAGTAATAATTGTTGGCATCAAATTGTTTCTTTATCTTTATCTAAACCTTGCTATACTAAACGATTATGGTTATGTTAATACTGTGATCCATATTTGTTTTGAAGTCGATCGGAGGTTTGGACTATTTGGAAATTCAATGTCCAATAACATAGATTCCGAGAAACAATCGTAGGTATGTAAAAAAAATAAACACACTCATTATTAATCAGTGTTTGGGGTAACATGATAAAACGCTATATTTTATTTCTTGAAAATCTTTATGATAATTAATAACTGACAAAATTAAGATTTTTTTCAAGATGCAATTATTTTAGGGTAAAAATGGATGAAGTGCTCGTATGTGCTTAAATAAATTGTATTCTAAGCGTTAACATAACATTTCATAAAGTCACTTTAATAGCAAAACTAAGATAGAAGTTTTAATACTATTAGGAACAACAAATCTATCGCGCCGGTTGCAATAAGATTTCTGGATCACGTACTTAAGTTGCAATCCGCTCTGACCGCCCTCATACACGTGCTCAACAACTAATAGCGATGATTTACTTTATTACTTTTTATTATTATTTCGAAATATCGCTACAATTTAACAAAATGTGTCAATTATAATTTTTCTGTATATCGTGGATCACGTAGAGAAGTTTTTACACGAGATATAAGTGTATTTTCTTCCGTAAAAATTAATAAGTAGAAATTGATGAACAGAAACAAAGACGAAAGCCCCATAACACTTGTTTGAAATCAATATGACAATAATTACTCAAATTTTTTTTAACACTTTATGATAATAATAATGCCATACGCCTCACACTATATTCCTTGATCCGCTGAAAATCCAACCCACGACTCTCCAAGTAGCCGATCGGCATTGTAACCAACACACCAAATGGATTGTCAAAAAAATTTTCGAAAACTTTATAGGTTTTAAATGTTTATTTACCCAATTTCAATCACCATAATTACTGTCATTTCTCGTTAAATCGAGGAGCAATGCCAAGACAGCGAGATACGAGTATAATGATTGTTATCAAATCATCATCATCCACCCATCATTCTCTAACTCCCGCGCATGAGTCTTCTGTTAAATATAAGAGGTTTGAACCAATGTTGACAACGTTAGCCAAGTGCCCTGAACATCATTTGCCTTTCATTTATTGGTGAGAAATTGCGGAATTCACGGAAAATATAAATGCACTAAGTAAATAAAAATAAAATCCAAAAAAATCTCCTGTTCTCCTTGTTTTTCCAGAGCTGCGATGCTTAGAATATCTACAGGATCAGGTACAATCAGGAATACTTAAGAAATTCCTTTCTTGTTTTCTTAGAGAGGCAAAAACTGACTTAAGTACACTGTTTATACTATTTATTCGATCCATTATTCATAAAGTTCAATCCAGAAAACTCTTTTAGTTGTTTCATCTGCCTCTCTAATAATTTACTCGACAGATCGTAATTAAAAATTTCGTAAAGGATTCGTACCGTCAATGTATGTAACATATACGTAGTTTTAACATGGATATTTTGAATGAAAGCCTGGCGTTATCAGTATATTGGTAGTACCGGATTCTGTGCGTATTCGTAAACTTTCAACTTACAAACATAAATTCATGCCTCAAACGTATTAAAAATCAAGTTACTTACATTCAATTCTACAAAAAATGGTATCGTTCAAACGGAGCAGAAGCCAAGCCACGCATAGTTTTTACTCAGCTTTCTTTAATTGTTATTTGGTTTATCCTTGGGTAGGAGTTTCTTTTATTTACGTAGAGTAGGTAATTCGTTTACTCGTGAGAATAGTTTCAACACGTGCACGTCTAGACGAATGGACTGTAATGGACTTTGTGGCCGCACGGGTGTTCCCGCCGTTTCCGTGTGTTTACCTAAAGGAGGTATTTGTTTTGTGGAGCGGTTAGGTTAGAACTTAGCAGCTTGTTTGCTGGTTATAAAAAAATATTTTTGTTTGTTTTATTTTATGACATACTATTTAAAATAAGGCTTGTGGCTATCATGGTTTGGAACATCCTATACAAAAATGTGTCCTACATTTGACGGTCTCGCAAGTTTGCGTAGCACAAGTAAATTTACTTCTTTGAATCATAAGGCCTTATGAATAAACACCACTTGTTACTAAGTAGTCTTAATGCAGTGAAACTAAGACGTTACAAAGTAAACTTAAAACTAATCTATCGCAAACATAATGTACGATTTTTGATCTCCTTTTAACCATGTACTAAACGTATTACCAATACTTTTAATATTTATCATTACATTTAGAGGTCGTATCTTTTACCACTTACGTAATTTATACAAAAGATTGATGCCTACAAGAAAAGATCTGTGATAGCGTCATCAGATTTCCACAAGGCGATTTGGAATCGAATTGTCCGCATTTCAGAACAGAGTAGACGACGACCTCAGCAATTAAGTTGCTCGAAATATTTAATGAACAGTGCTAGTTCCGCGGCGGAAATGACACTTAATCGGCTTAACTTCGCCTCAAAACTTACCCCAAGACGCCTCCTCTCCTATCGTTGCCACCACCCGCACCCTTCCCACGGATACGCTGCATCAAAGAAGTTGGGGAATGTGCAATTATGAGATTGTTTTAATTTAGAAACAATGTTGTCGAAGAATTTACTTACTTCGACTGAGCTCTGTAAGCCCAAACCGGAATTCTTGGTTTGTACAACATTGTTTCGTGGTTATTGTTCGCCTTGCCGATCTAGCCATTTGTTTTTGTGTACTCGTTCTTGGAAATACTCAGCGAATTTGTCGGACTCTTCAAAGATTTTATATGAATTTTTAATCTACTTTTACGGATTTCATTTATTTTAATCTACCTACGCATTTATCAAAAACAGTTTTTGAGTATTTCTTTAAAACTCTTCCTTCTTAAAACTCGTTTCACCTCTTATAGTAGTTTATAAATTTTACAAAGTTTTTGTAATTAAAAAGAAACAACAATTTGAGTTGAGATAGCCTCCGGGAAATTGGCGCAGTTTCTTTTGATTACGGAAACTTATAGGTACCTAGTTTAAAAATCTTAATTTGGATAAACAAATTTCAAAGTGCCCAAAGACAGGAGAATGCTCAAATAATCTCTATAAGTTTGATGTAAAATATTTTTTCTTTTTAACAACATAAGAATTATTAAGTAGTTAATGAAATAATTATTTTCTTGTTTTATTCTCCTATGTATTAAGTATATTTATTCAATGTCTGTACTTCAGAACTTGATATTTCATAAATTTTTACTACGCTAAGACGTCATACAAAGTTCGAATAACATTAAACATATGAAATGTTTTAATGTAGTAACGCCATAGTTTGTAGGTATTTGTTCTAAAGTCAACTAGAACAACAATAACAAGACTTGAAGATCTCGCAAAGTTAAGAGTCTGAAATAAAGTTTTGTCCAACATTTAACTAGTAGTGGCAAACCGCTCTCGAGTGTGGCTCCGATGGCCGTCTCCTTCAGAACAGATGACCTCAAACAAGTTTAAACGAGTATTCTTTTCTATCCTTTCAAAACAACACTAAAATATTTGCTGATTTTTTACTTAAACTGATTCTATTAATATTATATTTCCTATCGTCAATAATGCCAAGGTATACAATGCAATCTAAATAGGGTGCAGTAACTAATAGAACACTTAATTAGTTTTTGCCCGTTTTAAATTTTTGCCCCACCGGGGTTCGAACCCGGGACACTTCTTATAGTGGACTGGCGTGATAACCACTACACCACGTGGGTCGTCAATAACTTATTTTATTTACTGACTAAAAGTATCTTCAAACTTTTTTTCTCATACATTTTTTAAAATGTGCATTTGAGTTTGTTCTTTATCACAATAGGTAGTACCAAAAGTACTTCAATATCTCTAGAAGTTCCGGGTCCCAGAGAAAGTTTGGTTCCGGCTAACATTTAACTAGTTGAGGCAAACAAATCTCGGATGTGGTTCTAGTGGCCATCCATGTACGAGTACAACTAAAAGTTTAAAGGAAGACCTCGTTAATTCCAACGCTGTTTATAATAAGACTAGCTGTGCCCTGTGGTTTCAGCCGCATCAAGAATTGTAACATAATGCTGGATGACCTATGCCTTCGTCATGAATATAACTATAATACACAAAAAGAATTTTTCAAATCCGATTTGTCGTTCCAGAGATTAGGGCGTTCAAACAAACTCTTCACGAAAGTTAAATAAGTGCAGAGAGTTTTTCTGCCGTCTTTTATCTCACAGCCAATCCACCTACCCAATAGTCTGTTTGATTAAAGTATCCAACTAAAAAAATATTCATATATTTGTGTAAATAAGTATACCTTCAATATGTGTTCTCCCTCCTAAAAACATTCATCCTTTTTTAAAATTAATATCGTAACAGAAAACATAAAACAAAAAGTGCTAAGTGCTCATACTTTAAAACTGTATTAAGCTGTTTATATCACTGGCATGCATCCAAAAAGGTTTTGCCGATGCAAAGGCGCTATAAATAAAGTCACATTAAAACAGTTGGTTTAAATAAATAACAATAATTCAAATTGTATTTAAAATGTAAGCACTTTTCGTGTTCAAGTAAAAAGGTATATAGACGTTATAAAAAATAGACGAAGTAACAGAGAAGAAGGTATTTAACAAAATCGCCGAGTAAATAGTAAACAGCTAAAAAGTAAGAAAGATTAACAATCGCTCTGTTTAACGCGTAAATAATACATAATATATAAGGCAGGACATAAGCACTTTTTAACCGACGTCCAAATTTGAATATTTTTGATTCTGGAATGCGTTTATGAAATATTAGTTTTAAATCTGACTTCCGAATCAAACCAATTTCTAAATTGATTTCGCACCTATGTGAGATTGAGTGATGAAAATAGAAAAATATG
>DWQK01002778.1:0-12522 GCA_018231225.1 Noctuana stator | reverse complement strand
AACGTTCATCCACTATATCAATACCTTATGATGAATAAAATTGTTGAGTTTTATTTATATTGCGCAAGCAACAACAAAAAATTCCCTAAGTATTGCCATCGAAATTGTTAGCTACCATCGAAATTTTTCCGTCTCATTTTCTAAACTCTAATCGCGATTTGTTCGTCACAATGCAACCACCCGCTAGCATTTGCCAGTGGGGCGAGTGTCCAATTGAAGCATGTTTTATTCATCCAAAGAAGGCGACTCACCGCGCCCGCTCCAACTTGTAGCTACACCATTGCTCACCAACTTTTTAAGTGGCCACTTGTATATAAATGATAAGCATAGGCATCTGATGGATAGGGCCACCACCGATCTCTGAGTGATGAGTGACACTTAGGAATTATAGATGATTTTATCTCATCAGTTCCTTTGGTACGAATAATGAGTAAGTCTATCAGAACATTGGAGTATTG
This sequence comes from Noctuana stator, assembly GCA_018231225.1. NCBI lineage: Eukaryota > Metazoa > Arthropoda > Insecta > Lepidoptera > Hesperiidae > Noctuana > Noctuana stator. Next base: position 12,064 of record DWQK01002778.1, on the reverse strand, counting down.
AGACATTATATAAGAGGCTTATCCCTGCCACTCTGGCCGCGTGGGGTATTTAGGGCCCTAAAAATCAAAAACATAGTAGATTGGACCAAGGAATCACGTCCCATACAAACTTTGCCCCCGCTTTTCGTCCCCTTAGGGATAGAATTTCGGAAAATCCTTTTTATCGGATGCCTACATCATAAAAAGAACACACCCTCCAAATTTCAGGTGTCCACGATCAGCGGTTTAGTTGTGCGTTGATCCGTCAGTCAGTCATTCAGAACAAAGCATTTTATTATGTCATAGGGATAATTATAGATTATTCAAACTAAAAATACAAGTTGAAGATAAAAAAAACTTATAATATTTTTGATGGGACACAACAGTCCCAATCGATAACACCTTCGCAACATCGGCGACACCTCATTGAGTGAACATGAGAATGAAAATCAATCTGTAAACACTTCGACCGGTCCGATCGCTCTCGAGTCGTCGCATCACTCATCGCGGACACTGATTGACAAATGAGCCCGATCCGGATATTATCGAGGGCTTTTTATCGAAAAAATATTTGCCGACGCACCGAATTAATTTGCCGCAACACCGACATTTCCGCCGGCCGTTCCGTGAGATTTTGAGCGGTAAATATTCGTCGCTGATCGGCAATTCGTTATGCAGTTTTGTTGTCATTATGCGCTTGGTAATAATGTGCCCGACCACGTCTAAGTCATTAAATATTTTTGTCAGAAAAAATATATAAGGGATATTTTTATGGAAGTTGCCGAAAACATTGGAAATGTAACAGCGTTTTTATCTACAATACCATATAAAATGCTTTATCCTGAAGAGTGACTGCCTGATCAAAGCACAGCCTTAACCGCTGATAGTAGAGATCTTGAAACTTGGAAGGAGTGTTCTTTGTATGACGTAGACATCTGACAAGGAAAGATTTACCGAAATTCTACCCCTAAGGGAGTGAAAAATGGAGGCAAAGTTTGTATGGGACAACGTGAGCCCTTGATCCAATTAATAATGAAATTCAAGCGAACGATCGCGGACATAAGTTATTCCTAATACTTACTTCATAATTTTTGACCTCATGGCGGCCATTTCGTAAATAGGCATATATTTATTTACTGAATGTAAAAAGAGCTTTCGAATAAAACCTGCAACCCACAGCCATGTCAAAGGCAGGCCAAGGCCTGAAACACGAATACAAGAGTGCTTAGAGCTTGACCACTAAGCACTTGAGTTCTTTCACCGTGTAAAATAGTTTGCAGAACCTAACCACCTCAGACTACGATAAAACCTGAATAATTATTTCATCAATGTTTATTCAAAGTAAATCTATTTCGTCTGCAACCTCTATACTTCTTAACTGGCTCTAGTTTCCATGATTATTTATCTCAAATCCCTGTTCCTACACAGGACTAAATTATTCTTAAACTTCTTACCGCCAGTTTTCAAACAGCAAATCAAAACAAAAATCACTTAATCAACTGCGAAATATGTGAGTCTAGTGCTTCTTAAAATTTTGCGTCTCTGTCAACTAACATATTGATCGAACCAAAGAAGATAATCATGCTACCAGTAACTACGAGTATATAGACACTTGTCCACAGATTTGACAATTGATTAGTTGATTATTGTGTTCACAAGCCTTTCAGAAACTGGCGGTAAGTGTACAAAATGTTCGACTATTGCAACAATTAACTTACATTACAAAGTCACGAACATACCTAGTCCAGGAGGCGGTAATAAATCATTCGTAGTCATCATCAATTCAGCTAATGCGCCGTCAGAAAAATGGACTTCAGTAAACAGTTAGTGTGCGCTTGTTACTGTGACATGAATAATGGAAATATGAGGGTAACGAATGGACCCCTGTACCCTTCTGGCCGTGGTGGTTATGGTGAATAAGTATTTTGTATTTTTCTTTGTTAAGTTTTATGCAGTTTTGTTTTTGGCGCAAAGCCGAAGTTCAACAGATGTCTTTTATAAATGTAACTAATATTATAAACGCAAAAGTTTGTAAGTATGGATGTTTGTTACTCTTTCACGTAAAAACTACTGAATGGATTTTAATGCAACTTTACAATAATATATCTTATACATCAGAATAACACATCTACAATTTATAAAGATATTGTATTGAAATACTAATCCTACGTAGACAGTTACTCTACTTATTTATCTACTACTTACATTTTATTCGACTACCATTCCTATCTGTAGTAAATTTTCATCCAACAAAGTGACGTCACTGCCTAAACGTTTCAATGCTTTACTCTGTCCCATTCAAATCAATTGAACAAATATACTATAGAGAATTGAAAAGCTTAACTCAACATGTTAACTAAATAGTCCTTTAGTCGTTTTACTTGCGTATTAAAGATGGAGTCGGAATTATTCGGACCTCCTCTGAATAATGTAGCAAGGGCCGGCGCACGGCGATAGATCAACAAGGAGCTTTAGAGGAAGTAAGTTGATGTAAATGTAAACCCTTCTGGGGAAGTCAGGGTGGTTTAAAGGGCGTCCGTCACGGCCTTTCAGATTTTCTTTGACATTTTTTTGGAGAACCACGAATGGTGACAGCAAATCTGTGACGTGAGTGATTATTATTATTTTTTACGTTACGTTAACTTTAGTTATTAATATTTATTTTATTTATTACACTCATAGATGCTTTATGTGAGCAAACAGCGGATTTTCCGGTGTTTGCTCACATAAAGCATAAGTACCAATTAGTTAACAACTAGGTATAGCTTATAAAAACTAAATAAATAACGCTTAAAACTCCCAGCCTCACACTAGGATTCCCTGTGCCGTGGGTGTCATGAACACATACAAAGACAATTACACAAATACCCAGACCGGGAACAGGAATCGAAATTAATCATTTAAATTTCCACCCAACCGGGAACCGAAGCCAGGACTCTGCGAATAGTGTACGGCATAAAACGCAGACAAAGCCAAAGAAGCACCAGTATTCTTGTACCAATACTATGAGGGCCAAACCGCTTTCTTCGCTTCATGATCTCGCACATCCGGACGCGATCAGTACCTCCCGCTCGGCTACTATGCTTTGTAACTACCTTACATACTGGAATAAGTAGCACAGGAAGCGGCGAGGCACGTGTCCCTGACGTCTACAGGTCACGTGTACGGACACGTGGGGGAAAGTGCAATTAGTGTTTTATTGTTGGCTCTTGGACTACTGGGGATCTAGTGCAGTGTTTCTCAAAGACACAGTAACTTATTTTACTGTAAATTACTTACGGTGCTTCACATCAAATGTTAGAAATATTAAAACAATTAATTAAAGCACCCTACGCATTTTTAACCAACTTCAAAAAAAGGAAGGGGTTCTCAATTTGACTGCAATGTTTTTTTATTTATGTTAGTTACCTCATAACTTTCGACTGCAGTATAGTTTTTTTCCATTAACTTAAGTGGAAATTAAAAAGTTTAGCCGTTCAGAAACCGGTGGTAACGAAGTGTAAAACAAATTTCACTTCGCTGATAACAACGTCACTTGTGCACACGAAGACAAAGTTCTCAAAACTCGTAACAGGACACTTCACCTCACCCATCTCAGAGCACTGAAGCCGAAGGAAGCCAGACGTCACCCCTAACTATATTAGCAGCGGCAAATTGCCACACTCGAGATAACGAGTTTATTAATTTAATTAATCCGAACTCAGAATGGATGTATCTATGTACGTTGAATAACGTCGAAGGTTGCGCTCCCGAGTTATCGAGCCCGCGGGACATGTTAATTAATTTTGATATTCAAACCATTGCTAGGAAATTTACCATTCATAGGAGATTTAACGGTGTGCGCTCATTTAGACTATACTATGTAAACGACACTTCAATTTGCTTTCAACATACCGGGGTTGGTACGTTCGTACGAGCCGAAAAGTCGGGCTTGATTTGTAATTCACCACATAATAAAGCATCTGACATCTACGTAACTGAAGTACTAACAGAAATTCAAGCACAGAACACTATTATTAACCCGAACAGTGAAAAAAATGTCTCTTAAAATTATTACTTGTATATGCCACTGGATCCGAATGGATATAAATAAATTCTCTAAGGGTGTTAAGAACTAAGGCAATTTTGGATAACACCATACTGGGCTTGCCCTGTTCGGATACCCTGGGCAAAGAAACATACCTAATCAAAAACGAAGGTAAAACTTTGCGATTCTTAGGTACTCTAGCAGCTTTAAATTGTTAAGTTTGCTAAATTGTTAATTTTTAAGGTAACCAAAACTTTTTGTTGTTCAAAGCTGTCTATAGTTTCTGAAATTCGACGAACGTCAAGCATCTAAAATTCTACCAAAATTCCCTCCTACGTAGCATAAATCTATTATTTTAAACCTAAACACTTATCTGCTCCATCTATCCAGATGTCATTTTCTGCTGTCAGCAAACAAACAAACCAACGAATACAGATAAATTACCGTTTAACCACGCAACTTACGCCCAATTGTATTTCTGATCGGCTTAACCATTTGGCACTCATCCAGTCCAAGATGAATGGTCTAAACCTAGTTGGCTGCGGCTCGGTTAGTCATTGAGCTCGGATTAGTCATGTGGCTTACAAATCGGCCCGATAACCGTTCTGGCTAAGGCTGCAATCCACCGAATAGTTTGTGGGGTAATAAAAGTTGGATTCGTGTGTTTCGCTGCCAGGTTGTTTCGGAGGTTTGTACTCGTATGTTTGTTTCCAAACTGTTTTGTGGAAGAAATTTAAATAGACTCGATTCGGCAGGACAAAAGACATGCCTTCTGGGAAACGCACGTGCTCGCCCAACCAGGAGGTGTACTAGTTAGTTTTAATACTTTATATTTAACGGATAATAATGTTATATACTGTTAAGTACATAAATTTCAAAATAACGTGCACTTTGGTTAGTAAAATTGACAAAAACGTCTTTTAATTTTAACTTTTTATAATTGGGTAGATAGCATATTGCCAGCATCCATAAGTCCACTGTCGAATACAGATGTACACGTAGAAACTAGTATGAAGGTACTCTTAGTATTAGTGCTGGAAATGTTGTTTAATAATTATTAAAGCAACATTTGCTGCGGAGATGCTACAAACCGCATCGTTAGCCAACTGTTGCTGCACACGAATAGCTTCCATTAATGTGTACTGTGTGTTACGGATCTGCAGAACTGTTTGTTCTGGACGAGCCATGTAATTACGCTGAGATCCTAATAACTGTTGGTATGTAGCGATCGGATTGTGCTAAGTTAATTTTTACAAAACTATGTGAAAATGTTCCTGTTAAATACGTATGTAAGATTTCGTGATATATATTATTATCTACTCTTGACCGTTGGGGATTTTTGTCATTTGCCACCAATCCATGGTGCTGCTTCCTAGTCAAGGTATACTTTAGAACGGACAATCACAATACAATGAAGACCATCCAATATACAATATCCTGGTCTGCTTATTCTAAACTGTGAATCATAATTCTGCTTTACAATTAAAAATTGTAAACAGGAAAAAGGTGTAAACTCTTCTTTTGAATCAGCCAGAACCAGGTTAACAAACAACAAAGCAAAATATTAATTCCTCTGGAGATTTACGAAGTAGCACGTCATCTTGAGTAAATATATCATAAATCTACCAACAGTAGGCCCGGAGAAACGACTACAAAGGAATATTTTTGTATAGACGACTCCGCCATCTGTTGAGCGTAATAGCAAATGCACTAAAAGTTTCCTTCAACAGATGATGGGTGTTGACAGTTTTATGTAGTGGGGCGGCGCACGCGCATCCTACGATGAACAGATACAGAGAGTAAACTTCTTACAAGTATCGTGACGTAGTAATTTTTAAAATATTATTAAAATTTTATGGAGAAGTCAGGAAGATACTTACTTACTTTAATTAAATTAAATACAAATAAAATAAAATAAATACATTTCAATTCCAATGCATGTTTATATTCGGTAACATTAATATTAAAAATAGAATTATAAATTCAATGAGACTTACAATACTACCGATGACACATAATCCATTACCATATTATAATATAATGTAAATTAAACATAGTATGTATCTATCTTAGTAACATAAAAAAATATAACGTACTCGTAGAACATAGTGAGCCAACGTGTGCCTAGGCTTTCCTGACTGTCTATTACTGGGCCTGATAGTGTCATAGTAACTGGAAAACATGGAATGAAAATTAAAAAAATGAACATAAAAAATAAAAAATCTACAGAGCATTTGGCTTGTGCCTCTGAAGTTCTTTTGTACAGACATTCACCTCTGTTTGTATACCTGTTCTTGGCATCGATAATTGAAGATAGTCCTTAGTCGTGATGCAATCTTGTCCACAACTCTTCCAACTCGTTTTTCTATTACGAAATGAGTAATGTGTGTCTGTTATTGTTATGTCAGTCTGTGGGAGTGATGAAAAGGATCGGTGACTTTGTTTTGAGCGCTATTGTTGAATTGTTTATGAATTGAGTCATTCTGTGATCATTTGTCCATTTAGATACAATTCGGAATTGTTTTGTGTAAGATCTACTAAGTTATCTTTAAGTTAAGAGTCTCTTTGAGGATTGACCTATTCAAAACGGTTCTTCAGTTTAATATTTTTTATTTTTTATTACGCAAATAAGACCCTCAAAGTCTTAAGAATTTCTGTAAAGGAGCCCATAAGGTTTCTTACCAGTAGTGGCGACGAAATATAAGTTGATACCCGGGGCGGTTTTCTACTGACCATCCCCAAAATAAAACAATATATAGATGAAATGCGCCAGTGGCTCCTAAGTTGCTCGAGTTAATGTCAACAGAACTGTTGCTACATTGTCATCCATTGGTGCTTGGAACCTAGGACGAAACTCACTACCCTCCCACTCATGCCGCCATTACTAACGAGGATTGTTGTTTCCAGAATGCAACTGCAACGGGCACGCGCGCCGCTGCCGGTTCAACATGGAGCTGTACAAACTGTCAGGTCGCGCGAGCGGCGGCGTCTGCCTCAAGTGCCGTCACTACACGGCCGGCCGGCACTGCCACTACTGTCGGGAGGGCTACTACAGGGACCCTACCAAGCCCATCACGCATAAGAAGGCTTGCAAGCGTAAGTTTCTCTTTTACAATCTTTAGCAAACAGCGGGTCTTCTCTAAACACATGAAGAAACGAACGTCGCTTGCAACGTAACGAGAATTAAAAGGCTCCGTTGTACTTGTTTCGTTGTCATTAACAAGAATAACCCTATTTTTTATTTTTAAATCGGATTGTTAACCAAAACAGTTTTTTTAAAGAAAAACTACCACCGCTGCCCTCTTAACCCGCCGTGAAGCAAGTCTTGTAGCAAGTACTTGTTTTTTGGTTGGGGAGGGTGTCTGCCGGACACACTATGTTTCAGGGGACCATCTCAGTCCTCGTGAGTAGCAGCCAGTCCGCGATTCTTTTCTCCTATTTGAGGTTGGACGTGAATGTCCATGGGTTGCAGTGATCACTTATCATCGAGTGTCCTGCATGATCGTTTGCTACGAGAAACGATAAAAACAAAAAAATTAAAAAGAAAAAAACTTAGGTAATACTTGTATAAATGATTCTAAACAGGTGTAAAACTATAAAACGTCTTTTTTATAGCGTGGCTTTCAATTTTTATCTGTGCTCGGCCCTCGTTTACTTATTTTGAACATAGTACGATACACGGTGCTATTTTTACACTTATTTGTGACTTAATAAAGTTTATAGTTTTAATAAAATAGTGGCGTTCGCTTAAAATATTATGCGATAAACCTTCGTAACGATCTTAGTTGCCTTGCACACGAGCGTTGAAAGTGTAGAAAAACATAAGGTTTTCATTAAAAAATAAACTGTATTTATAAAAAATATATTATGTTCTATGCAAATGAAACCCTCTCCAGTGGAATAACAGATAATTAATAAATATTATTTATTTTTAATGACTGTCAGTCAATCAAAATTGTTGTGGTCAGAATTAATTGCACAAAAGCCTTCTTTTTGTAGCATATCTTCCTGGGCTATGGTTTCAAAATAAATTCTTAAAGTCTGTAACTTTATAATGTTGTTACTTTTTGTTGGAAGCCAAGTGAACATTTTTCTTTTAACTTCGCATACACATTATTATAGTATAACACCGATATCCCAGAACACAATACGGCACATTCTGAAAGCACATCGTAGCGACAACCAATTTCTGACAACAATACAACTGAAATCGAACCCGGACTCAATTATCGAAATGTGGCCATATGACCCCAATCTTTGGGGTCGTTTGCGTGCCCGAAGTGTGACCCCAATATTGAGGTTCTAGGAGGATGCGGTCCATGAAATCGCTATCCGAAATATTGTAAGCATTTGTTGGTAGTTTTCACATGATTGTAAGCCTAAAAAATCTCAATTTATTTTGATTTGAAAAATTCAGTGGACGCTTTGAATGAATATTTTTTACATTAACTAACATTGTCTCATATTAGACTTAGGTACTTAGTTATTTTTGGTGAATATATTATTGTTGGTCGTATCGTTTTACAGGAAACAAAAAACAGTTAATCGCGATCGGAACTATACTGAACACAATTAACAAAGCTTGCATAAAGTGATGCTTTTTTATTGTATCTTATTTGTGTGTAAAATAAAGTGTTATAAATAAAATAAATAAATGCTTCTTGCATTACCTACTACACGATGTACTTGTAATAAATGACTAACATCACTTAACTAACTTTTTATTAACAGAGTGAGGTACCACGACAGGGTATCCAAATATTTATACTATACGTTTGTCCGTGATTTTGTTTCTTAAATAATGTCCATTGTCAATTTGACATAAATAACAATTTTAGGGTTCTAGATATTTATACTTGCAATAATAATACACGTCCAACCTTTGCTACAAGATAAGCCTCCATTCTTGATAGGTACTTATTTGTTATGGGGGAAATGTGTGAGGAAAACCCATAAGACCCTTCGTATCAGCCAGTCAGCGAACTTCGCAAGCCTCAAGAGACCCATTGAGAACCCTATCCCTTCACCGAGTTTTATGGGAATACTATTCGTGAGAAATTACTCTATAGTGTATTTTCTGTTGGTTTAATGTCGTTATCGAGTTACCGAATAAAAGTGGGAAAAAATACTTCGTAAAATCAGTTTAATATTATTATCTTCATTATTATCACCATCATTACAATTCCACTTACAATTCCCGTTACAATTCCACTTCCGAGCACAGGTTAAGGTTTACCACGCACTCTTCTTTCATTATTTCTTTCCTTCATTACTGTATACCTTTGTTGCCAGCTTGCGACTGCCACCCAGTGGGTGCCAGCGGGAAGACCTGCAACCAGACGAGCGGGCAGTGCCCCTGCAAGGACGGCGTCACCGGCACCACCTGCAACCGCTGCGCTAAGGGCTACCAGCAGTCCAGAAGCCACATCGCGCCTTGTATACGTAAGCCATTCTACACTACCATCTCCTTAATTCCGGAAGATATGCAGGAGAATCTTTAAAATCTGCTGAAAAGTTTCAGCGTATCCATGTCATATCTCAAGTATTTGAAGTATAAAGGATAAAGGTACTGTTTGAGGTTGAATATAGATGAGCTGCAGGGATGGCTAATTTTATTATGCACAAGTTTGCCATGGTTCTTTAGCCGGATAAAGTTCCATTTACGGCGAGTAAGTCTACAGCGGTCAATGGACTGCAGGGACCAGATGGTACCCATTTCTTTTTGTGCATAAGTTCTGCCATGATTCATTACTCACCCGTGATTATGGTACATGTATTGTAACTGTACTAAAATATCGGAAGTTCCGAAACAATTGTGGTGAAAGTATGATGTTAAATTTGACTCGTAACCGCGGGTGCCTAAACCAGTAACACACATCTTTGTTATGGTCTTCTGAATTGTTTTTGGCAGGTATTCCGCGCATAGTGACAGCTGTGCAGGCGATGGAGGCGGTGGACGCCGAGCCGGGCCGCGGTAAGTAGTAAGTGGAACTCATTGCACTCTCGCCCATCACAACGCATGCAGCGCTCCGTTACGAACTGCTACCTTAACTTTGATACTCTATAGTCTATAGAACAGGGACCTCATTTTAATTCCACCCGCAATGACGCACATTCCACGCATAATACCACGATTGGCGCGTCACACTTAGTGTATAAATTATAATATAATATGTTTTAAGCGCGTTATGAAATCACACGTTATTGATAAGGAATCTCGTCTGTCACAGCGGATAAGGCCCCTGAATAATGTCGCGTCAAAGAAGTTATAAGTAAATGTGTCGTAATGGAGTGCTTTTTCGAGTGGACTGTACTAATTTGATCCGTAAATAATAATTTTGACTTTGCTCGTCTCGGATAAAGGTACGATGGAAGTGATAACGAGTTATATGACGCAAATCCCATCGTCCCAACCTTAGGGCGTTTGGAGGACTCCGGGATCTCATGTGGGACGCACCGGCGACCTTCCTGACGTACCTATATGACGGCGTTACACATACACACCGTCATCGTTCAGGGCTACTGGATGCACATGGACAAGTCGTGCCCAAGCTAGCCTAGATAATTAACCTTAAATTATTATACCTTATAAAAATAACAAGTCACTTATTTGCAAAGAAAGCGGATGCAAAATTCGAAAAAGTATATTAATGTTTGCGAAATAACGAACTAATCTTAATTTGTTAAAACTTTGTACTCAAATGTTTTATGGCAATCCGTCCTTTGGGCAATAAAATACGAGGTACAAGTTTATCATTTCCCCAAAAGCCTCTGTAACAGCCGAAGCGGGCAAGGCAGTTTATGAATTCCTAATAACATTATTCCCTTACCAAGTGTACAGTCAGCTCATTCGTAATTAATTTGCACTTTACTTGTTAAGTGTTGCAAGCTGGAAAATATTTATTTTTTACTTTGTTCAAGAGTTGCCAGCCCGGAATGTTTGTTTTTAACTTTTCCAAGAGTTTCTTTTCAGGCTTGTTCTAAAATTCATCGTCATGCCAAACTCATACTTTTTCTTTTCGTTAATATTGTCAAGTGCCAAGTGAAAAGGTAACGTTTTTGTGAAACTTTATTTGTTTTTGTACTGTCGTGAATGTAATTGTTTAGTTTTTTTTTTATTGGTATCCTCGTTGTGTCGTAGATGTTGCTATCGTAAAAACTTAAATTAATAATATTTTAATTTAATTATTTCAATAATTAATATATTTATTTCAAAAAGAGCATGTCAAAGAATACCAAATTTTTATTCAGTGAATGGTAATGATAATTAAAATGACATAAACTTTCAATGATCGATGGCTTGGCTTAATACGAATTGCTGACTCTTTTTTATCTTTAACCTTGCATTCTAAGACAACCATCGTCAAAATATACAAGGTAAAAATAAAAATAAATGATGAGTGTTTTGTTTCGATTTGTTTTGATTATATTTCTTCTAGTTATTAGAAGTAGTGTGTGCTGACATAATTGTGTTATCGACTACAGCGGCGGACCAGTGCGGACGGTGCCGCGCCGGCGCTCGAACTCTAAATCTCAACAAGTTTTGCAGCCGCGACTACGGTAAGCCATCATAAAACTTACAAAAACTATTACTACGTACTTTGTACAAACTTAGCAGTTGGTACTGCCTTTTTATTCATTCGCTTTGGTGTATGTCTGTTCGGGCGGAAATTATGCTGTTATTGATTTTAAAACAATAAATTTTTTTTTTTAATTTTGTTGAGGTAGGGTGATTTTTTTTCAGATCGCATTTTTTATTTATTGCATTCATAATTTGACCTAATCATCAGCGTGGATTTCTTAACTATTTAAACCAAGTACTCACGTTGTGCCATACAAACTTTGCCCCCGTTTTCAGTGGTAGAATTTCGGAAAGTTATTTCTTATCGGAAGATAACGTCATACAAAGAACATACCCTCCATCAGGTGTCTACGGTCAACGGTTTAGGCTGTGCGTTGATCCGTAATTCAGTCAATCAGGACAAAGCATTTTATAGTAAGGGTGTTGAGTGAGTTTTGTCTGTTGCAGTCATAATGGGTCGGGTGGTAGGGCGCGAG
>DWQK01002777.1:0-12526 GCA_018231225.1 Noctuana stator | reverse complement strand
TTTTAAAGGAGTGCCGAGAGTTTTTTTCCGCCGGCTTTTTTCTCCCGGCCTACCTTAGCCAAAAGGGCGCCTAAAGCGGATGTACCGAATTATTTGACGTTCATTCAGTATATACGTGTACCTTATGATAAATAAAATTTTTGAAAAATTATTATATTGATGTAGGTATATATAAATACATAAAACGGGATGAAACTTTTATTCGGCGTCATCCAAGATATACTTATTATGTTCCCGTTAGAGCCTTTCACTCGGGACATAAAATCAGGAATGTGGAAATGAGATTAATGTGTTGGTCTGTAACTGATATTAGTCCCTTTAAGTTATTAGTAGGTATCTACCCACAATGCATTAAACATATGGATGTACCTATGTCAAAAATATGTGTAGGCAATTGAATACTGAGCACGTCGTTAAAAGCTCTCAGGAAAAGAAAGGTCAGCTCAAGCAAGGCTTACTTTTTATCCGTACATGTTCTATATCTTTACATTCTTCATTACCAAGGGTTGTCTTTGTAAGTACTTATTACTAGAAGTTTTAAATAAATAGCTTTAATAATAAAATCAATTTATAGTGGATATCCGTATCGTAGAGATAATACAGTAAGAAATTCCAGCGTATCAGTAGGATTAAGTGAAGCGTAAGTAGATATTTGTTAAATAAAATACTGTAGTTCTGTCGTTTATCTAATTCTCTAAAACTAAAATAAGTAAGTAGGTAGGCAGCAAGAGAATCTGATGTGGAGGCTTATATACTGCAGAGCCTTGCATGCTTAGGTACTGTTTTGTTTTTCAATATAAAAATAAATCAGATGATCATTCACATAGATGGTTATGAATACAAATCATGGATTAATGAATTAATGGCCTACATAAAGGTATTATCGCTTAGTTGGAGACGGATATTGACATTTCTATAGATATGTAGTACTCACGTGCGTGCTTTTCAAATACTGTATCTACTTACGTCACCTTACTTTTTACATGGTCTCCGACAGCCAAATATGGTTCCACGTACCAATATTTCGGCCATCTAGCAAACTTTATTAGCGCATACAAATTTGGTAGGAATCATCATGACAAGTTTTCAAACCATAGATTGGCATTGACGTAATCCAAGGTTTCATATATTCAGTTGCTTAGCTGTCGATACTTCTATAATGTAATTTCAACTGCAGTATCTCGTTCTGACGTAAATGCATTTCAAAACAGTTCAGATTACAAATTATTGCTTTTCAAGCGAATGGAGGTACGTGTCTGGGAGTGCAACGTTGATAAATGTTGTTTATTCTGGTATTCGACAGCAGCAAAGTTAGGTCAAGGTGAAGTTGGGAGAGTTCAAATGATTTGATTGATGCAGAGAGTAGCGTAATACGCCAGCATTGGGTGCAAAATGCACAAACAACGCCGAACCTAAGTGCGCGTCTAGAGGCCATAACTGCATATAGATGCACATATTTGGTCTAACTCTAGTCTCTACTACGTAGGTGGCCCGGCCCTAATAATGTTTTAAATATTTCAGTTTTATTTATCCAATAATACGAGTAGATAAACCTTTATAAACTAAGTAGTTAAAACCTAGCGCATCGGATATCTTTCAGGGGTGTTTGCTTAATTATCTCGTATACCTGCTTTTGTGTCGTTATATATTGTAAAGTATATAATAATATAAATATTCCTTGCTGACAGCAAGAAACACTGATACAGAGAAACAAACAAAAATAAAAGACAAAATTTAAAATAGTATTGTGAAAAAGGCGGTCTACCGCACTCCCTAACCAAATCTAGCAAAAGAGAGAAAAAAGAAACCATTCATAGTCATTGTCAATTTATAAATAAAAATAATATGATTTTTTATTTATTATAATAAAGTAGTAGTAGAAACATAAGGTAAGTATACAATATACGTATACCTAAGTTTGTAAGTGTACCTATAAAAGTCGGGAAATAAAATTATACACAAAATAATGTTTATCGAAGACAAAAAAAAGGATGAACTTCGTTATAATATTCTTAATATTTGACAGGAGTAACCACGAAGAGTTTATATTAGATTATCAAGACATTGTTGAATTATTAATATTATTATTTTTAAAGAAATTATAAGAACGATATTAATAAAATTTTCAAATATTAAATGTGCTCAAGAAGTTTTTGTAGGAACGAAAAAATATATTACTCATCATTGTCACATCCTCGATAACTGTAGTTGATAAATTATAATAATATTAAATGTTTCATTTGTTATTGACATACTCCCATACTGGCCATATTTAGGTATGTAATATGTGAATGCGTGTCGTTCTTGTAACCTAGGTGGAGATTCTAGAAATCAAAGTCTAAAATCAAATAATTATGTACAAATACGTACCTATATCTATTATTACATTTGTGCAGGTATTTTTTTAACTGATTATACTGCTATATGTTTTCCACTTCCTTTTTAAAAGCTAAAGGGTTCAAATATGTCCTTCTAAAAGCACTTTTAAATAATGACTGAGCATGATACCGTCATAGATAGAAGGTTATAGAAGCTTAGATCGTTGACGGTGTGCGTTATCCCGACTCCCAAGGGAAATGTTGCCATTTTAGCGTAAAAATTTGCTTTAGCTGAAGCTTAGCGTAAAAATTTAGGTTTACTGAGAAATTATTAATTCACATCGACTGTAATTAAGGTTAATATTATATCGGTCCATTAATATAAATGTAAGCGGTAGCAGTAAGATTTGCCGGGCCGAGCATTATAGATTCATAAATTAGGTCAGTAAACTACATTCATGTACGTACATTCATTAAAAGTAGGTACTTATGAAGTAAGGAGACATAATTAGATTATTATAATAATATATTGTACCTATTGATACGGTACCTAATTTGCTACAGGCACAAAGAAATTAGGTACGTTAAGTAGGTACCTACATACTGTATACGTCATAAGTCATAACATAACACTCATACGTATCCAATGATTTGCACAACATAAAAAAAATCCCCTCAGTGGTTACGCCACTTCCGTTTGCCTTGCCCACCCATACCTTATCAGAAATAAATTTATAATTCAGTCAACTCATTGCATCACGAGATACACGAGTATACGCTCAATTGTTTAAAAACTTTCTCATCTCGTGTCATCTAGAATAATGTTTGAAGGGAGATGAGATCATCTAGACGCCATGCTTAACCATCACGCTTTTAACAAAAGCGTGTATAGATAATAGAAAGGAATGCGTTTCATAACATTTATAAAGTTAACAAGCATGTATTTATCCCGTACTTTTCCGATGTTTACAATACGGCTACCAGTGGTCGTGTCTGTATGTATGTCCATATCAAATACATTTGTTTAGCACAAGCTAATAGGTTACGTTCAGTGTGCCCGGGCTTCGACACACTGTCATAGAACTCATAGAAGTGTGTCGCGTACCTTCCTATCAGTTTAAACAATAATACATGTTTATACTGCTAATAATACACATTGAGGTATAAATAATCGGACAACAGACAAGATTGATGGATTTCAGTGTGATAAATTTTATAAGTGTAGTACTTACGTGTTCCAGTGATACGAATTACACGCAGAAGCTGATATTGTTTAGATAGATATGTACCTAGTTTAACTAACTTTTAGCTAAGTCGACGCAAATACAAACGCAAACGCAACGACAAACTTTCATTTCTACTGCGTTAATAAAAACCCCCAACAACATTTTTTTTTAAATCTTATTATCTTCCATGTACAGACAGCGAACAGTTACAATGTAAACAAGTTATCAGGCGTTAAGGGTATGAATATAGGTACGTCACTGAATGAAAACTAAACAATCAGCTGACGTAGCTGTGGGCTGTGAGCACAGAATAAAATATTATTAATATTACCGGCGTCAGTGGGGCGATATTACCTATTACCTATTTAAGAATTTAGCTTCTGATATTTCCCAGTAGTCGCTTATCGATGTTTAATGGTGTAACCAAATTATTTTTACGTCACTGAAAGTTAGATACGTCACGTCTGGGGATTATTTATAGGATTATTTTATTTTTATACGGATAAGTATGAAATCATTATTTCATACTTATCCCTATAAGTTAATTTGCTCTCTTACTTGCTGAACCACGCAGATACTTATGTATGGTATTTAAATAACATAATTATATTATGAGTACCTACATAAGTTATTTAAAGAAAAACTGTAAATAAAGTATATGGAGTACGTACGTAGCTTTAATTTATAGCTTAGGATTTTTTAATAAACATCCATACCTACTAGCAAATATATAAAATTAAATTATTGAGATAGGTCACGTATGGTAGGTACTTATCTAATGCCGACCAAACCAGACGTAATAAAACTTTTTCTTTTTATGAATGCACAGGCAAATATGTGATATCAATAATTGCACCAATTATATGTACGGTAAACATCTAAAAATATTATACTATTATTTAATGATAAACTTCGAATTCAAGACTCAAGAATTAAATACATTCCATTCATCCAAAACATTTAATCGTACGTCAGCATTATGCTTGCATTATGGGTAGTGAATAACACTTTTGGTTAATGAGAGTGTAATAATAACATACAATGATGTTGTGTTGTACCGAAATTAGTCGTATGACGTAGGAGGCTCGGCAGCGCAAGTGGTCCGTGTTGACTCAGCTGGACCACAGAGCCTGACAGCCATTGCTTTTAACTCCAAGTAGCACTTTATAACATCACAGTGACTCACGACACAATAACAAGGGAAACTACTACTGTATTTTACTGTTAGTTTAATATTTCATTTTAAAAGATTCGAGACTACATGAGATACTTGAGATAAAAAATTGTATTATACCCTTTTTTAACAAACCGAAAGTTCGTAAACGGCTACAGTTGTAAACCCTGAGAAAATCATTCATTGATTAAAACATTTTCCATCGGGATTTCGCGTTTCAATTGTTTATTATCACAAGTTGAAATTCGTCATCCATGAAAGGGAATCCATGGAATGGATAATTTGAAACTTTTTTTTTTATTTTAAAAAGTTCACTGTCACCCATGAGCTGCAGAGCCTGCAGAACAAAAGCTTGATTTTTATTATAGAAAGTTACTGTAGTAACAATCAGGCTTTTGCTATTAGGAACAGTGTGTGTAGGTACAAAAATTCCACCATGTCTGCATCGGTTCATATTTCGAAAAACGTGTTCTATATGTGTTTCACGTATCACAATGATTTCGAATTCGTAGAAGTCGTCTGTGACGTGCGAACAACCGGAAATTAGGGATCGTACTTTAATCTAAATTGGAAGCCGTGCATTTAAAGGAAACAATACTCATACTTACTACGTATTTCTTGGGACTGTTTGTTTGCGTAAAGCTTATAAATAGATAATAATAACTGCAGGCAGCTTTACGGACCATAACTAGACGGTCTGGCAGGTTCGCGGTGTCTTCTTGTGACATGCTTATCAAAATATGAGTGCTAAGGCTGTTAAAATTAGATGCGTTAGATTAAATAGTTTCATATAATTTAGTTCGTAAGCATTCCGTTGATTTAAATTTTTCTTTTTCTGCAAGATATTTCACTCTTCCCGGATTTATTATATCTGCCGTAATATATTATTACGTTAATTGGTATAATATTATTAAAATACCATAACCGAATCTGTTTAATCAAATCTCCGATTTTAAATAATTATGGTATCACCCGGTTAACACAAATATTGGCAACTATCTGCTACTATACATTATTAGCTACAAGCTTAGAGAAGTTATTTATGTCATAACTTCTCTAAGGGTACAAGGAACTCGCTATGACATGCAATTGACAAAGAGAAGTCAGTACCGACCTATAATCAGTATAACCGACCACTTGGAGGATAATCAGAGCGTGATTTAGCCGTACATTTCGGGGTCGAATGTTAATAATATCAGCAAGCGGAAACCCGCACGAGCGAATACAAAATAACGTCGAAGTGTGGCGGAACTTAGACCAATTACGAACCATAGCCGGAGGACATGACAGCAAATGTAGCTTGGGTGAGTGTGGTCATGCGCTAGTGATGTAACGAATCTTCACATTCTTTTTGTTGTTCGCGCATTCGCAAGAAATGACAATATTAATGTACTTACCTATTAGACAAACGTAAGGAATATTAAACATTAATTATATAATTTTATAACATTATTTTTATAATGCTAAGTGCGCCAAGAAGAAAAGTTGGTGTTTTTTTTAAATAGGTATATAGATAGGTTTTTTTATATAGGTATATACTTTACTAGAGAAAAATAACATTTTAAATAGCATTTTAATATGTTTATAATAATTATGTACGAAAATGACGAGACTACGGAACTCTTCTAGATGGTAAGAGACGCAGTTTGCATTTAAAATAAGTTTGAATTTTGTTTTGAAACATTCAAATCAAAATTCAAGATATGTCGTGGTCGAGGAGGAAGCGATCATGTTTGTAATGTTTAACACTTATACATACGTACAAATACAATAGCTATGGTTCAAAATTGATTGTTTATTCGAAATATTTACATGTGTTTGTATTTCTTGTAACAAAATTAATCCTTGGCAACACGCACAAAAACTCTTCATGGCATTGTAACTAACTGGATATCCTCTTTGGCAATTTACCAATTTGTTTACACAAAAGCCATCAACGAATCAACTTAAACAAATTTTCCACATTGTTTGCCTTTGCAACTCATATTTTATTAATAAGTAAGCAAATATAAATAAGTAATTATAAGAGTAAAACCTGTATTGTATTGCTTTGTGAAAAAAAACTTCAAACGTAGGCCAAGCCTAAAATATTTTAATTAATGAAAATTTCAATTTTCTGCATAGTATCGTATATTAGAACATTGCTAGATATAAAACAGTAATTGCGACAGTTTCATGGGTTCGGTAATAAAATATTGCATTAAAATATCTAAATGAAATGTACATTATGTAGGTTGAAAATTATCTAATCTACAACAACCAAGTTAAAGTAGATAAATATATTTCTATGTCCGGCCAGAACGGAAGTAGGTACGGCTAGAAAACCGGACGCTCGTAAGGCCGATGGCCATCACGATGACGACGGTCCATGACATGACCTGTTGAGGTGTCATTGCAGCAGGTGAACTTAACTATGCTATTATACCTGAACGCGCGACTAGCCTTACTTTAGAATCTTTAGATCATGCTTATGAATTTTTTTTAAAGAAAATAATCATCAAATCGGTTCGTAAGCATAAAGTCATAGCTCATTAGTAAGTACTTTCCATACGAGCTAACACCGACTCCAAAAAAAAATTGTAGCCCCTGATTTTTTTAAAATTATTTTGAATTATTATATTTTTAAAGTCGATTTAATTTTTTTTCAATCATTTTTCATTTTGTAATTTTTAGTTTCATGTTTACATGCACTAGATATGATCAAAATGTAGTCAGGAGTCTAATGGGTCATCCACACCCTTCTTCCGAAACATAATAAATTAATTCACGATAGAAAAAGGTGAAAAAACCTTTACCAGAGTGAGGCCGTCCGGCTTTCCTCGTGTTCGGCGCATGCGAGTGTTACGAAACAACATCTTGCCAAGGCGCATCTCAGCAAGGCTATAACGTGCGTCACACTTCAAATTATTCAAAATTTGTTTCACCATTTTCAGGCTCAAATTTATCAATTTCAGGACAGATACGTCAATCGATAAAATTTATGCCCCTTTTTGTCCCTCAAAGGCTGTTTCTACAGTAGCAACGTTTTGTGACATAATATCTGTTAATCCAATGAAGTTATTTGCAATTATGTATTTTGTGTTGCGCAACCCATGATACAGAACAACGTAAAAAAATATTAACTCATGTGTAAGGCCTTATACACACTGATGATTCTTTATAAATTTTACAATTTCTAACACTATCTAAATTTTAAACTAAAATTTCGTTATGATACGAAACAATACGCCTCAACCACAGCCTCCTACAAACTCCTTCTCTTGTAATAATATAATATTTATCATAAATGTTTGATATTAAAATTCGCGGTTGCGAGCACAGTATGAAGTAGTGAAGTACTGTAAAATTTGTATATTTGATTATATTTTAAAAATGAATAACATACGATATATCCAGAGTTTGCTAACATTTTAAAGTTTACCTTTAAATGCTGACATTTTGTGCATATAATTTGATAAGATAGATATATATTGATATTTAGATTTAGTAGACAACATTGCTGAACTAGATCTTTGCAATACTTATCTCAATCTAAGCCAAAGCCCAACAGTGGCATGGAAACTCGTTGACACTTTGATTCTATGAGCCTCGTGTAACAACAACTTTAAATTTATTATCATTTATTTATGGTATTATTATGTAAAGAGCTTTATTTCCAATGTAACATTTCGTAATCAATATGTTTGTCATTCTTGGAAAACATCTCCAGAAATTTAAGCAGGCGCCGTAGAGCTCCCCTCGTGTATAATAATCTTATTTTGGTTACATAACATGTGCACTTGTCGCGTCCTTCAAACGAGTTACGTAACCCGATAAAGTGGCACCATTAGTATACTAAAATATACCTAATACTTGTAGATAACTACTTTATTTTAACTTTATTTACAATTGTTATGCAGTGAAGCTACCTTTATTACTATAAATGATTTTTTATCAAAGTACGGAACTCACGTCAACATATTATCGTAATACCTTCTGCAAACTATTGTATTTAAATTTGATAGCACTATTTTAAAGTATTTACTTACCTATTTAGGTAGGTGCCTAAATGACAAAACAACCGATTAAAAAAATCCGAATTTAATTAAAAGTGCGAAATAAACTTCCAAATAAAATACTGAAAAACAAGAAATTTTGGCTTATTTCCCTACGTATATAACAAAAAATATTTTAAGAAATAATTAAATCTCAAAAGTGAATAATAATTTATTACAGACGCCAAGAATTTATTTTTGAGTCTATGCCCCGAATATAATACCTACCTAATAGGCGCTCTAAGTATCAAATGTACATATTAGTAAGATAAGTGTGTGCCTTACGAGGTTATCTTCCTGCAAACGGAATAAAAAAATTTTGAGCAAAAATGCAATCCCGAGATTTTCATAATAAGGCGAAGTTATTCAATATATTAAAAACACAGCATTCGTAACACTGCACAGAACTCGTCTTAAAAATCATTGGTTTAGAATTGACAGACACTATAAACTAGTATAAACATACAAAAAAAACTTCAGACGAAATGAAAGCACTGAGAAGTTTACGTCACGAACGTAATAAACGCACGTGTGCGGCTGCGACCCAGATTATGTTTATCTAATAGGTACGAGTAGGTACATTCTCAATCAATTGGTATTTCTGATAGCGATTAATGAAGCATGACTATTCATATTATGGTCGTTGGCATCATAAGTAAGTATATATTATGGGAAGTTTTGTCAATGTTTATAAACCAGATTACTTATCACCAGGGTGCTGGGGTGACCAAGTTAGTTTCCAAACTGATTTTTTTAACATCACTACACTACATTTGACATTTTTATTTCAACGCATGGATGCTCATGTCACGTCCAATCTCAAATAAAATAATATCCTATCTGCGGTCTTAAATGGATGGTGCTACTCATAGGAATAAGATGGCCGCCTCTGATAACATTTCCAGCCCATCAGAAATACAAGAACTGGGCTTCATTCTGTTATTGAAAATGTCTCTTACCTACTGGCCTCTGAATTGTTGATTTTGACAGGTTTGGTAATTGTCATTTAAGTTTTTAGCACCTATTAGGTAGGTCTTGATCTTTCATATAAACCAAACAGTCGAAAAGTAGACGTGCAAAGTATATCGTTACTTGTAACTATTAATAAATAGGATTGTTAATATTTAACTGACGTTAATATAGTCGATGGGACCTGCAATAGTTCAAGATCACATATTATACGTTCTTCACTAGCCGTAAACAAGCCGTATTACAGACAGACACTGTCTCATTTACAATCGCCTACATAATATGATGACTACATACTTAGTAAAAAGGAAGTGATTATAATCCTCAATGTGTGTTGCGGATTTCTGCCAAGATGCGGTGATGCCCATGATTGCAAAAGTAGCTATGGACATGAATATTTGAAAACTGTAGTTAAATAAAATTTATCCCTACTTAATATTCTAAGAAAACTTGATACTAACGTGTACTAACAAACTATGGATTGACATCTGAAATAAGTGTTAACTATTGTTTATATCATTGTTATATTTCTTTAAGTTATCAATGATTTATTTAGTATAAACTCTACCTTTTATTTCATTGGATTTTTATGTTCTCATTATCTCTTATTAACGTTTATGTAGTTATCTATTTGCACATATTTCAACACATTTAATGTTAATCCCATTAATGTACTTACTAATGCTATTTTTGTTATATCACTTTATGTGTGTACCTTGTGCGGTGTCAAAACTCAAATCGTAACTACGTTAACTTGTGTTATTATCACCTCGACTGGTTCCCACTCAAAATGGTGTGAACGCCACCCACTTACTGATAAAATTGTCGTTAGGTACTCGTTTTATACCTACACGGCTTAATACGATTAATATTTAGGTACCAATATATTCACACTCTTAAGCAAAGAATAGAGAGTGCTCTTTTTTACACTCAAGTTATATTATAAACTCTTAACATTACTAACTTATGCCTGCGACTTTGTCCGCGTGACATGAATGACTTATGATATATCGTTTTCACACGCATTGTGCAACAAGAGGACAGAATTTAAAGAAACTAAAAAAAAAGAAATACATAATTTATAACAGTTTCATATTCTTTCAAACTGCAGCAAAACTGCGTCACAATACTTGCAATAAAACAAAACGGCGTTTTACGAACGTTAATTGCATAGTCAAAGACAAAGTCAAATTTTTTTATTCGTTTTAAAGTATTTACTTAATGAAAGACAAATAAGTCAAACGCTTCATCGGCTTCAGTACCTATTTTAAGTTTTTCTAATATCTACACTCAAAACAGACAATTGTAGAATACGAAAATTTCATTTAGGTTCAGATTGTCTAGTTCTTAAAATAAAATATTTTTTTTAACAAAATACCTAACACAGACATTAAAATACGTTAATATCAATAATATGAATTTTAGGTTCCTTAAATACGATAAAAAGGCAAAAAAAGTTGCCATCATAAAAAAAACTAGTTAAATAGGTAAAATGGTGCGACATAATGATAAAATTAAATTTAGTAAACCAACAAAAAGAGCCGATCACACATGACAGTTTAGTTAGTACCTACCGATTAAATAAATATAGCAAGTATCAGAGGTTATCCAATGTTTAATACACAAGAGAATGAGAAACATAATTCTATTTTTGTCATTAAGACTTGTAAGTTTATCTACGCACGTCAATCGCGTGATATTATTATTGTTCTTTTGTATAAATATTACTGTATGACTGATGTAATTTCTTACACTTGAACGAATATTTAAACAATATTAACGGGCAGTATAGCGATGGCATAGAAATTTTTTTTGCCTAAACCGCCACCGAATAGAACCGTACCTACCATACACGGTGTGGTTAATAGTAAGATGCATGCTGGAGAAACATAGAATAAATCAGATGTGACTGATCTCAGCACACACTTATTATTTAACAGACTACGAATCTAAACGTTAAAAACAGACTAGGATCTTAATGTTCATATTGTATAGTCGGTTACTCTTTTTTCATTCACACACTTTTTTCATTCACATAATTTTTCTCAGAAATCATATTGCTCAGAAAACTTGTTAGCCATAGTCTTTACGATGCTGCTGCCCTAAATATTTTTATTTAATTTAAATATTAAAATGACTTCAGTAAAACAAGTACCACCTCCTGCATGAATAAATCTGCGTGAGAACAAAGAATCGTATTAGTAAGCAAATCGGAGGTAGAGAAAGTGGAACAAATGGTAATTCTCCTTTGTATTTAAAGCTGGTATAAACAAAAAACCAATAAATCTGTATTCATATTGAAACATAAGGCTATGAAATCTCAGATGAAATTCAATTTAAGTTGTGATGACTATATTTATTATTTTTATACTCACAAAGACGAACCAAACAAATAATTCGTTTTATGTGGATAGTTTACTGAGTAATATCCATTATAATTGTGATTATATAACTATGATTTTCTTGTGTTGATTTGGTTTGAGAAACCTATTCCCAAACTATATAAAGAAAACTCAAAGCAAAAACTCCTTATATTCCATTCACGAAGGCTATTAGACTTTATTATAATGATAAAACTTTAATACGACATCTTTAATACGCCAAATAGACGCCGAAAATTTTCAAAAAACAACGGAAGACTAGAACAGCGGAAATCTAAACATATTAATACAATCATTATTATTAAGAATACGTTCATAATAATAATATACCTATAACTATTATCTATAGTAGAATACTAATATTATAAAGAGGAAAGATTTGATTGCTTGTTTGTTTCTATTGAACAGGCTCCGAAGCTCATGG
>DWQK01002776.1:0-12528 GCA_018231225.1 Noctuana stator | reverse complement strand
GTAGCCACCACAAGCTTTTAAGGCAACCACGCCATTGTCAGGGAAATATTAAATTAAAAACGAAACCCGGAAAGGTTGGGCGGACACGAGGAATTCAATATAAAAAGGCTTAGCCGGGAGATGACTCCGTTGCTTCGTAAAGTCCGAGCGCAACGAGCGCTCATCTGAAGGAATATTGGTGTAAGGTTTATGAATTTTAAAGGCTTCCGTGTAATCTGTCCATGTCATATCAAACTGGAATTCCTGCACGTGATGTCATTGCTTGTCGGAATCAAATGTCGTCCCTATACTGACTACATGTACCTATATTCATTACGATTGTTACGAGCTCATTCATTATCACTGCTATGAACTATTTCTACGAACTATTGTTGAAAGCCAAACACATACTTACTGCGACATTTCCATTCCCTAATTTCTGACCAATTTCAAACTTTCACCGCTTCCGAGCGCGTGTTACGCTTGAATCGTCGAGTTAGAACCTACAATTCATAGGAACATTAGCCGGTATGAAGGCTATAATTCCAATACCAAGTATACAAGTAGCACGGTGAAAAACGCCCTAAAGCCATGCCACGCCTGCGCCACGTGGTGTTATGACGTAGTAGGTATAGACTATTTACATTTTAGAAATTGGCCCGCGGACACAGGCCCCTGTTCGCGTACTTTAGGTGTTTCTGACGTAGAAAATACTGTTCACAATAGCAAAAAGGTGTGGGTCGTCCAATTACATAGTTATAAATCAGTTTTCATCTATATATTCATAGGTATATAAAAGGCAAACCTGACTCACTGACTTATCAACTTATCAACACCCAGCCAAAACTACCGAATTCCTACTTAGAAAACCTGTAAATTTAGTACAAGATTCCTTTCATGATGTAAGTGAGCACTAAGAAATTTAAGAAGATTTTTAGAAATTCAACCCTTGAATGTGTGAAGTAGGTGGGTGAAGTTTATATGGAATTTTATCTATATTTTTGGTTTTTAGTCACGATTCTAAAGTTCACGCGGGCGAAGTCACGGGGATTAGCTAGTTTACAATAATCCCAAAAAGGTTCATAACAGTTGCTTGAAGGGTAAAAAAGAACACCATGAGACAAGCTCGCATCCTGGAGCGAGGCTTTTCCTTAATGTTCTCTGAGTCATGTGTAGTCCACTAACTTTCAGTCTCCAGTTAATCCCACACAGTGTCGATTAAAAATCGGGAACACAGTCAACGGAACAAACGAGCAATAAATTGGCTAATGTTAGTAGACAGAGGAGTCGCTTAGCTAATGGGTACTCTCGAAGCTACAGAACTTATAATACGTAGAAGAAATCGTTTCAAACCTACGTGTACATTAAAGACAGGTCTTGTTTCTAGTAAAGGGTATAAATAATAATTTCCACCTGCTCTGTTTGGATAATGTCGAATTAGTCAAAGTATAATAAATGGAAGTCAAAAATCACATTCCATTTTTTCGTAAGAAGATGATTAAGTAATGATTTAACAGAGTCAAAACGGTGGTGCGCGTTGCAAGCAATTCAGACATCACGAAAAATCTACGTCTTGTGCGCAAGACCGACTGCTAAGTTGTACGTTGACATTTCTGATCATTAATATTTCTGTTCTCACACCGCTAGGCATGAATCACACGATGAAAGAGTGTGGGCGCCCCAGCCACTTCCTGGCGCACCCACGGGATGAGAACAAGGACCCGGGACGTATAATAGTTGCAGTCAGACAGGAGTTTGCAGCTAAATTGCAGCGCTGACATGAAAGATGGCAAGAGCGAAACGTTAACCTGATATATAGCTCGTATCTTCTAGTCTTTAATATGACACTGCTTTTTTCTATAGCAGTACAGTACTCTTTAGAAGTGAAACAAAAAACTCGTGCAACATGATAGGCAATCAATTTAATACGGTACGGTAGACGGTACTTACTAGTAGAACTTTTACAATTCGTCCGGAGACGACTACAGCTATCTCAGATAGGACTTCTATCCTATTTTTCTCTCTCTCTCTGTAAATAGGTTTAATAGGTACTGGAATAAAAGCTTTTTTTCCCTCTTTCTATTTTCAGTCAGATATGTCTTGAATGACGTAAGCTCATGATGAAGGCCTTCGAAATGGTCCGAAACTGCGGGCATTCATGAAAAATACTTGACTTAAACCGTTTATAGCTATAAAAAATATATAAGTATTTATTGAAAATCGAATTTACCGAAAAGAATTCATACTTTATACCACAAACATCTCAGCGGCTGGGAAATAGCAATAAGCGCCCACAATTCGTATCGCTCTAATATTTTATGCACATCACCACCTCGGTATGTACAAAAGATAAATCATAAGATTAAATCTAAGAGGAGAGATGATAAAATTGTTCAAGCTAAATTATGGCTTCATGTGGCGTATCTGTAACAGAGACGCCTTAGAATAAATGCATCGGAATATTGTCGAGGCATTTACTATTAATGTAATGCCGGACGTATGCTATATTACGGTTTCTAAATGTGCATTGAATTGTTGAATGGACTGCAATTTTTATACATCCTATGCATCTCTCCAGCAAACCTTAAACGACCTTTACTCGACATAAGCTTCCCTTACTTAGCGCATCTTAATGCAGTGCATTTTCATTTACGAAATGTTCTTAAAGGAGCTTATAATTAAATTGATTTACTCACTGCTATCACTTTGTTTCTCTTACCAGTTCCATGCTCCATTTTCAGACCAGCTTGAAGACACATGTACCTACTGTCGTCTGGTTTACATACGCGTATAAAGTTTCAGCTCAATAATATGGTGGAAACGACCTTAAAACTCAGTTGCAAGATTTGTTCCACATACTGACATTACTAACATGGCAAGTGTAAATATAATAAAACTGCTACTTGGTTATTTTCCCAAGAAGTTACAGTTCAAAATTTTGTGTGGAATTCTAATACAAGTAGAGAGATGCATTTACAATAACCACTTACTCGCCCACCCACCACCGGAGCGCTGACGAAAGTACCTATTTGCAATCATTTGCATAAGGAAGTAGATAAAACATAGTGCATGCTTTTATAGGTACCACAGAACCAGGGTGGCCGCTATACTTAGCCGATATTACGACAATATAGATATCCTATCAAACGAGGCTTCCTCGACACAGACTCTTAAATTGGCTAATAATGTATAATTAACGAGACAGACACTTGGGAATATAATATCAAATAGACTGGAAATATTATTAGAATTATACGTTCACGTAATGACTGCATTACGTAATGCAATAATCCCCATTAACATAATGCAATAGAACTAGATCATTATATTTGTAATAAGAGACAAAAAGAAAAACACCTAAATTTAAACCTAGAGACACACCTACGCGGCTAGTGTTCTAACATTATTATTCATCAGAATAGCGAACGCGTGAGACGGCGATTTAAATTCAAATTCCAAATCGAACTCTGCATTATCGATCGGGACAATAAATCGTACAGATTACACATTAAAATCGGTAGCAACGACAATGTCGACATCATACCGTAATTTATGGTTTCATTTTATCCGCGAACACTCGGTTACCATGCACGGCGGGGTTGAAAGTTTGCTGCTGAAACAATAGAGACACGAGGGCCCGCCAATCGGAGCAAAATACCGTTGGGCTGCCGCGAAAAAGTCTCGCCGGAGAAAAAATCCAAATTGTAAACAAACGGGTCAACGAGATACAATCCCTTTTGAATCGCGACCGTTGACATCGGAGAAAGGTTTACAAAAACACGAGTAAGTTCGATTTATTGTTGCTTGGAACTTGGAATACGTAAGGCCCGTCACGTGAAGAAAATAAGGCAAGTTACATTGTAAGTCTGTCGATTGTAACGGTTTCTTGAATTCTGAAAATGAAGTTAAATTATTTAGGAATGTGCAATGACGCTTATATCCAGTGGACACAGGTAACGATAAGCGTTAACGTTGCTATATTATTAAAGAATAAATTACATAGAAGGAACACTAAAAGTTACTGTTCTACAATTTCCTCCTCATCATAAACACTCGTAAGTAAATATAGTTTTTGCCATAGTTCATGTCCGTCATTAGATAATGTAGCAATAAAGAAAATTGCAGTCACTTCCACTCCCACGTGCTGGTAAACATTTCCTTTATCGGCGGGTTTCACCACGAATCATGCATCTGGACGACAGGGCACCGTCCTTACAACGTTCACGTGTATTTATAGACACGATCATTGATTTCTTCGAGATTTATAGACAGCGGCAGTAAGGTATATCGTAACATAGGTACAACGATATTCAAGAGATAGTAATCGTGATCGACTGTTAAATCAATACAACGAAGGGATCGTGCACAAAGTGGGCGTTTAACCTCTGACCGAGGGCGTGCGGAGCGGGCGCATACAGCGCGTCAAGCGATCCATCATGGCCACTATCTGTGGCAAATTAACCCAACACAGACGCCACCGATGCTAACAAACCAGTATTCTAGACACACCTATCTATGGACTCGACGACGCTCGGAAGCTCAACGGGCTTGGTCAGTTATGAGTCAAGCTACCCGAATGCGACGTTTACAAATCGCCCGGCACAGGGACCGTCACGGATTCCAATTTACTTTCTTCCGTGAGTTGGGTGATCGCTGACCTCGTCGATAGGAATCATGGGTTCGATCTCATGGGAATCACCGTTTACACGTCGATTGTCCGATACGTTGAGTCTGATTCAGTGTGTGATAGGGGCGGGTGTTTTATTGCGTCAGAGGTAAAAGTTATACCATGTTGTGGCTAATGAAGCAAAATCCACTGAACGAACCTACAAGCAGTTTAGAGTTAGACACTTGGCATCGTTCATCGATCGCACCGATAGCAAACTGGTCTCTACCATCAGCAAACGTCAATTACGAACGTAAACAATTACGTAAGATAAATAAGTGTGTCGAATCTCGATTTCTGAAACGATACGGAGCAATTAAGATCTATTGTTCCAGATTTGAATTTTTACTTTTTAAAGTTACAAGAGAACTTTTGTACCGTAAACGATAATTGGATTGCTTTTAAACGTTACATAAGTACAATAGGTATGGTAGATAAAATATTTTAAGGTGAGAGAACAGGTGACTAATACTGTCCAAATAATACCGTCATAGAAGATAGCGTTAATAAGCAGGAATGATCAAGGCTGAAGCACACGACAACTTAGGACAATTACTCGTAAGTAAAAGGAGAATCTAAACGCGATGAAATAAAAGATAGAATAATAACGAAAGATGAAATAATAACTGTGTTTAAAAATTGTGTAACACTTGCGATGAATACCAAAAATAACATTTGGACAGTCATCGTTTCACGGTCCACTCGCAATGACATGCATAACACCAATGTGCAGCGATACGATAGCGAATTATTTATGCATTTTGTTCACCCAAAAATCTAGTTGTTGCCAACAAAATGGGCTCTTATGCAACTTGACGTAACTGTTACGTATATCAATATCGATCTATAGAGTTACCAACAAGATTAATATTTTTAGGATTTACAGGAAATTGAAAATTGTTAGCAACATTTAGTTGCATAGTAGATACGAGTAATTAACCCCAAAAGTTTAGTGAGCAAATGTTATCTTGTATGGTATCGTTTAAAATGTTTTGTTAAGTAAGCTAATGTAGTTTTAGATATTTAATTAGATAATTAAAATTATTCTACATCCCAAAGTCGTTCTTCGTAAAGTCCCAAGTGGCTGTGAGTCCCTAATCGCCGGTTAAAATGTAGCTTATTTACTGGAAGTTCAATGGAATAGGCCCTAAGCCTTTCAGAAACCATTCAGAGACTGTCGATACGTAAGCATAACTAACACTTGTTTCACTCTCCCTTTTGGTTTAATAAGACAAACTTAAACTTACACCTTCGTTTTTCGGGAAGGGTTCGGATTAGATATACGGATTAGGAAGCGAATCCTGACCATAAATATATACCTACAGATGTTTATCTGTACAAATAATATTATTTTCGAAACATCTAAAAAGCAGGATTTGTCCAATCTTACACAAAACAATTGGCTATAATACACAAGCCACAGATGTGAACAATTGCATATCTTGTGTACCGACCGCGACACCGATCGGTAATTGCTGCGCACATACATAACGCGGGGCACGCCTGATTTAACATAGCACATAATATCGACTTTTATACACTTATTTACACTGGTATTTTATTACCTATTTAGAATTACTTTAAGTACTTAAAAACGCTAACGAGGTAACCTGATCTTGAGCTTAAGTTGACGATCCGTGTAGTGTAGTGGTTAAATAGCGCTACATAATTCATAGGGTTTTAGACAATGATTCTATAAAATTAAGTTTAAATAATGAATTTAGTTACATGAATGTCGTATTTATGTATATCCCGAATTATCCACGAATCGTGTGTCTATGAGTGTGTCTATGAGTCTATGAGAATAATTAAAGTAGGTGCTTCTAAATTGAATTTCGGTGCGTTTACCAAATAATCCACCGATGCCTATCTTTTGATAAGGGACCATCCATAAATTACGTCACAAGCTAAGGGGGAGGGAGGGAGTCGAGGAAGTGTGACATTGTGTGACAAATAGTTATTTTATATCTAATGTAAAGTAGCAAAATATGTGACAAATGTGACCAGCTGTGACAAGGACGGGGAGGGGTCGAAAAATTATGAAATTAGTGTGACGTCATTTATGTATGGACCGGCCCTTAAGAGACTGCTCTCATATAATTAAATTTTTAATATCATCACCTTGGCATCTGACAAATCTTAACCCGTGATTTGTGACGGACGAATGCAAACATGTGGTTGACAGGCGCTTTGACGGGACAATGAGAAAAAGAATTTGGGTCACGTGTCGACGAAAGCTGATTATTATAGTGGGTCACTTTAGTAAATAATAAAAATGATATACTGAATACTTGGCACTTGTCACGGAAAAGAAAAAAAAAGATTAATTAGTTTTGTACTGAGCTACGAGTATCTACTATCTAATAAGTTAGGTATGAGTGACAAAATCAATTCATGATTAAAAATAAATTGAGCTAAATGTATGTATATACAAAATATTTATGTTGCTACCTATGTTCCGTCAGATTTCACTTATTTGGCTAATTGTTTTTGTTACGCTTTTAAATGTTAGGACAAGGTATTTATAAAAAAAAGTGGGAAAATTACACGGAAAAGAGAAATTGGAGTTAAAAATCTCCGTACAAAAGTTCGTGAGTAATTTTGTATGGAGGGAAAATTATCAGACTGAGGAATTTGGCATTGACCATACATAATTAAGAAAAAATGTATTTAGTGGATTAATTTTAATTAGTAAATCTTAACGTACAGATATTATCAAGTATAATGTTCCACGATCACAATCTATGTGGTTCGGGATTGGAATAATTGCTTATTATCGTAAATGCAAATATTCTTTAGATATCAAAATTATTTTTACTATGAGCGAAGTTCACTCATTTTTTATAAGATCATTCATAGGAAACCTCAAGCATAACCAAAGTTCGCTTCAGATTTAAATGCCTTCAACCCTTTTCATGTCCTACTGCTGGGCACGGGTCTCTCCCGGGGAAGGCCTGGAGCATACTCCACCACGCTGCTCAATGTGGATTGGTGGAGATAGACTTAAATACAGTAATCCTAATATTGTTGTTTCACAACCGACATAATTATGTAAGTAGGCAAGTGTTCACAAACGTATAAAACAAAACTCGTAGACACGATAAGTCTATTTGTATAGATAGACTAATTTTTGTATTAATTTAAATTTCGGTAACATTAACATCATACCAAAGGAATAAATAGTTAATTCTATAATAAAATTATCGGTAGAATTGGACACGTAATAAATTATTGTTGCTGATAAATAAATTAGTGCACAGTTTCAATGCGGGTAAATTGATGACTGACTGCGCTTACGAACACTAATCAAACCATCTTGAAGGTATCTCTTGCGGAGCTGCAGGCTATGGTCTGTATTGCTAATACCTGTAATACGGATCAACATGACGACCGGTGAATGACGAATCTATTAAACTGTCTAGAGCCCTCTAGCCAGAGATGGCGGTACGAAATCGCCCGGTTATAGCCTACACTCATTGATGGAGGCAGATATTTGCTAATAGCACTAATTTAGGTTTTCACTGTTTTAAACATGGTTTTAATTTTGACTGTAGCGGACAAGAGTTACCAATAATTAAATGGTTTACCCATAAATTTTCTGATAAACGTCCCGTCAGTTACTTTCTGATAAACGTCACTCTATTGCAGAGTTTCACGTAAAACTTTACTTGCCTGCAACAAGGGAAAGCCTGGAGCATACTTCACCACACTTCTCCAATGCGGAGTTCCGTTCGAATACCTTAGGTAGGTATTATCTATGAAAAGACGTTAGAAATATTTTCTTTCTAGTTATGAATCTTCATCTTGTCAGTTATGAATGTTCATCTTGTCATTTATACTTCAATGACTATGTGGTTTCGGAGAAGCCAAACATATTTCACGTTTAAATTACTTTGTGGGTTTTCGTTGAGTGGACGGCTTATAATCCATTCGCACGTATTTCCAATCGCTCGAAATATGTGCCAATCAATGATCTTATAAGTTCATGAATAAGCTTATTGGTGCCAATCATGTATTATAGGAGATAAAACACGATTAAAATAATTACATCCAACACGTAATAACAGTAACGTTGTTCGATCGGAGTGAGGTGTAACTTTAACGTCTGGAGATGTATAATTTTACTATCATTAATTGAATTATTTTTACAAAACGCCTACGGCTTTTCAGTTAAGGGGTTCATGTTCGCTCGCATGTTCAATAAATCGGTGTAATTATGTGTTAAATTGTTATATTAAGGTGTGTTGCGAAAACGCAAGCAAATGGTTTGTACTCAAAGAGAAGAGTGGAGTTGATACTGAGCAAAACCTATATTATGTTTCGCTTTTTCGCTTACCCTCATGGGTTATTTATGCGTACTTTTTCCTACGGCGCCTAAAGACAATAATCCACATTATAATATATGTGTATTTGGCATTAAATGCACATACATACAAGTAAATTTTCATCGTAACGTTTTTTATTCTTAAATTATATTAAGTCGCAGATAGATTCAATGTTAGTAACGGCCCGTAAAACACAATTTTATCAGAGACTAGCTGTACCACGCGGTTTCATTAAGACTTGCAACGTAGCGCTTGATAGCCTATAGCTTTCCACGATAAATGGACTATCTTACATTAAAGAATTTTTCAAATCGGTCCAGTATTTATTGAGATTAGCGCGTTCAAACAAACAAACAAATTCTTCAGCTTTATATTATTGGTACAGATTCTCTCTCTCGTACAACAACGGAAGTACCTATACGTGTCGGGCTTTACCGGTTTATTTAAAACAAAACTGAGATGGCACGTCGATTGGCAAATCATGAATGGCCATAAACCCCGTTACATTGTTGCAAGGGTCGCCCAAGGTGCCAATATTTTGGTAGTAGGAAGTTATTAAGACATTCTTGTACAAAAATTCTCCCTCCATGGCAATATAACTGGGTGACTGCCTTTTGCGTTTGCTTTTATGGGCAGATCAGAGGTTAACAGATGGTAAGTCGATGCCATAAAGATACCTTACAATATTGTAGCTGGAAACTTAAATTTTTAAATTTAAATTTTGATCAAGGCAGTGCAACGCTTCTTCAAAGCGGCAAGCTCACTTCGACTAACGAGGAAACGAATCCAACATAGTTATATTTTTATTGTGATTTACCTATTTATATGGTTTAATTAAATATATTAACTCCTTTTTTATACCTATATGTAAGTGAATGAACGCGTATTCAAGCTACTTGTTGTAAGACCTCAGTGGTCTCATTATAGACCGACATCTTCATTCAGCAGCAAATAGTTTTGCATTCCAATCTAATAACAGATGGAGAGCTAAGATTGTTGACTCGCCTTGCGTAATCTGTCAACATCTTTACCCCCGTTTTGAATAAAAACTTATTTAAGGTACTTCGTCATAAGAAAAAAACCTTTTTACTGACTTCAAAAGGGAGGTTCCCTTTTGAAGTCAGTAAAAATAAGTGCGCACCTATTTTACTATCTAGTAAGAAGCTACAACCACATTTAATACGGTGTTTAGTGCTCAAGTGACTCCTAGACTTTCTATCGGCAATGATTCATCGTACATATCAGCTTATTAACGATCGACTGGTATAAATCACAGTGTGCATTGGCATCTGCACGAACCTCCAGCGGCCGGTGTAAATGACAATTGTACATACCGCAAGTGATTTATCGATGGTGAAGCGCCGATGGCTCCCATTGCTAATGTAATTTACTAATGAACAAAAAACGAGGCGCGCGAATTAGTGAAGGCTCGATTAATGGTCTCTCATTGAATTCAATGATGCGGGTATTGTAGAGATAGGATTTCATATTATTATGAGAATTGATACACAACGCTTGGTTAATAGTTTTATTAAAACCTATTTAGGTTTGAAATAACGTTAATTTTTTTTTAACTTTTCACACTCACAGCCCCACAATATGATTCAGTGTGTCGTGGGTGCCATGGACACATACAAAGACAGTATTTGTCTGAAACAAACGCCCAGACTGAGAACAGAAAATAACATAAATTCATCATTTAAATTTCTGTCCCACCGGGCATCGAACTGGACTGGCGTGATAACCACTAAACCACGCGGGTCGTCATATGCTTCATAAATATTAATTTTTTTAATCGAAGTACCTACTCGTGCGATAATATAATTGATTGTGCTATTATCATTGCCAGTGAAAGATGTAACTTTTCAGAAATATCTTATTAGGAAGAGGAGTTTTATTATACAGTTCACATCAAGCATAATCGTAAACTGTGTGTAGTCAATACCTTCCGGTTATCGCCGCCGTCGGCGTCTTCATCTTATTATGATGTGCTTCCTTATGTTATACAAATTATAAATTATGTGATGTTTTTAATATTACGAGACGATTTTCTCACGTTAGCTTTTTATTACGTTGTAAAAGGGAAGTTATTTATTTGATATATTTATTTAATATACTTGTAGTAAAGCAAAGAGATAACATTGGATCCTTTTTTAAGCACCTTAGGTACAGCGCACGGAAGAATCTGAGATTCTGAATTGAGAATTGAGAATCTGACACTGGTTGGCCACTAACCCGTATCTCCACCAATCCGCATTGGAGCAGCGTGGTGGAGTATGCTCCAGGCCTTCTCCGGTTGTAGGGAGAAACCCGTGCCCAGCAGTGGGACATAAAAAAGATTGAAGGCATTCAATATAGGCCCTAATTCAATATACCTATACGTACTGATACCGCATACGTAATACGACCAATACACAAGTAACACAGCGAGCAGGTACCATTGCATTACACATTTCTCGTTTCTCCGCTTCTCACTACAATACACATACGCATCTAGTTAGATTACGTCAACCGATCAATTTACGATTCGTCTCGGACGGTCTTCTCATTATGTGGGCGTCACGCCCGTTTATGTACCTACATATCATGTCTTGTACTAAACATTAGTTCATAAATACATTATCACACACACGTAGTGTATTATATATCTACCTTTAGGGACGTGGCGCGATTCGAACCCACGTCTATGTTTTAAGTGCGTTATGAAATAACACGTTATTGATAAGGAATTTCGTGTGTCATAGCGAATAAGGCCGCTAATGTTATGTTCCATCCATCCATCCATCAGCCTTTGGAGGTCCACTGTTGGACATAGGCCTCCCCTACGTGGCACTCTGCCCGGTCCAGTGCTCTGATGATCCAGCGATTTTACGTTATGTTATGTTATACTGTGTTATGTTAGGATATCTAATACGAAAAAAAAGAATTTATTCTCTTTAAAGAAATGTATCTTTTGTTCAGTATGTATCAAAGCACTACAGAAAAACAGTTAGACGACGCGATAAATATATCGTATCCTGCCTCCATCTACATAATAACAGGCAATCTTCATTCACTTGGCAAGAACGAATCCTAGTATTACGTAAGTAATCGCCCGCGAGGCCAATAATTCGATTCTATCGACTCTCGATATTCAATTCGATCGTAATTGGATCAATTCCAATTGCATCCAACATCATCGGATATCGTAATCGACATAATTGGGCCCTTGTACACTAGTATCAGCTGATATTTATGCAGAAAGTGAAATCTTGTAGCGAGTCTCTGAATGTCGTGCGTGTCGCGAAATCTTCGTGCGTAATCTTATCGCGTACTAAGAAGTAAGAATAATTTCCTTCGCACCCTACGATTTTTTGTCGTAACATAATTTTTCGCAGACGTGTAGAAATTTTTATTGTTACTAGCTGTGCCCCGCGGTTTCACCCGCGTTAAGTATTGTAACGTAATGCTTGATACCCTATAACCTTCCTCATGAATGTAGCTCATCGTGAATCATCAAGAAGTTTTCAAATCCGACTTGTAGTTCCAGAGATTTGCGCGTTCAAACAAACAAACAAA
>DWQK01002775.1:0-12529 GCA_018231225.1 Noctuana stator | reverse complement strand
TGAAACCGCGGGGCACAGCATGTTTATAAATATTTATTTGGATAAAATGAACATCACTCATAATTAATATAAGTTACATTTAAAGACTCATTAATAAGAATATTGCAATAAATAACTCGCATGTACTCGTATATCCAGTAATCTTGGCAAGGAGTCTTCCTTACCAAGACCATGATGGTTTTGGTCCCTTTCATTCTGACATTCATTAATTTCTGAAAGGAGGTTCGAAATTAGATATGTAAAACAAATAGATAAACAATAATAATGATGCTCAAATATATAATCGGTGGTCTATAACAATAGACGTCAAAACTCATTATCTAAGTTATTTCCCATGATATACCAGGAATCTTATTTACAAGGGAAACGATATAATAAAATATAGCGTCATTTATTCTAAATATTTTATTTTCTTCTGTATCTACTAGCTGTGGTTCACCCGCGTTAAGAATAGTAACATAATGCTTGATAGCTTATAACCTTCCTTATGAATGTACGAGTAGTTATCGTATACAACAATAATTTTCAAATCGGTTCAGTAGTTCCTAAAATTAGCGCTTTATATTATTAGTATAGTATATATTCTCCTAATCATTAGATTTTCCTTATTATTGCTTAAAGATATTTCTGATTTTAAAATAAAACTACCTTATTAAACTATCTTAATTACCTACATTATCAAATCTACCTTAACATTTTTTAAGTATTTCCGACGTTTAAATCTAAGTTTAATTAGAAAACAATTATAAACAAAAATTTTAATTGTGCTAGATTACATTAGATTACAAGGCCTACTTGGGAGCTAGGATATCAAGATAATACGGGTAAACTTTAGTTACTAATATAGTAGTAAAGTACTTCAGGTATAGCCGTTATGAACAACCATTGTATGCACATGACGCCATTTTGGTGCACCTGCGCGGAGTTTATGACAACTAGATAGTTACGGGGACTCTGTATTATTTTATGACCGGACACAAGGGCAGTAGTAGAGAGCTACACTGTAAATTTTAATATCAAAAAGTGAAAATTTATGTGTACTAAATACATTTACAAATTTTGTTACTCTGTTACTGGGCAAGTAATTTATGCTTAATTTAATTTTACTAGAAATGTTAGTAAGAACTTTGTCGACCAAAGCGTAAGCGATGTATGCCGAAATGTAATGTACTTAATATCAAAACGAGAATACTTAGTAATATCAAAGCGCAAAGACGCATACCTACCGCGTGTGCTCCAACGAAATATTATGAGTAATATTCCAATTATTTGCTAATGTTGTCTGTTTGGAGAAATATTTTGGTTATAGTATGCGTCCCTACGCGGCCACTTGACAATTTAGGGTAGGTATTTAGGCCCACAACTAGGACCAACCCCGACGGTTGGTATTCAAATTGATGTCAATGCTATATTTAGCTTCGGATAATATTTACGACAAATATTAAATCTTTGCTACTTCATATTGTTTAGATTTGGTATGAAGTAAAGTTATTTGATATAAAGAGTGTAATCCTTTGTAGCGAGCTACAAAGACACGAACAAGTTCGAAAACGATAAAGATTTATCAACATTTATCCTATTAAGTATAGATACAGATTGATACGACCTGCAATTACTCTAGTGCTAGTAAATATAAAACTTTAAAAAAGTAATTTAATAAAATTCTCACAATAGTAATAATATTAACAAATCTGAGGCTACAATTTTATTTTGAAAGCTTATCATTGATGCTTTTCATATTTTAAAGTAGTAAGATCTACTTCTTGTGTAACTCAACAGGTGGCCATGAATACAGTAAATCCTTTAAGCGGTTACCAGCGGGATCTCAAGGCAACTACACTCGCTCTTATGTTTATGACCGCAATACTTTTAGACCGCTAGCTAAGCTACCAAGTAAAGCAATATTTAAGATTACATAAATAATAAAATAGTGTAATTTAATATGAGTGTAAATGTATGGTATGGTCGTACATGGATGTGTAGCTACTCACGATTACTGAGATTTTCGCTTCAAGTAAAGTCTCTCCTGTAAACCCCTGGGCGAACTAAAATATTCAAGAGGTACTACTTAAACTTGAATGTTAAATTCACTTTTTAAATTTTAAATACATCAAAAAACATGCCAGCGTTACGTAGATCTAATGAGGTCCACGAATTAGAATATTCTCAGTCAAGTGTGTCCCCTAACCCGCACCGCAGCAGATTACGCTCCCCGTTACTAATTAGCGTGTGTAATTATGGGTTGTAGTCCTATGTATTTCCTCGTAGAATTTTTAATACCCTTACTTTGTTTATTTATTTACGTGTGATTGCACTAGTCCTGATATTGTATGTACATTTAGTTTCCTATATACGCTTTTGTTTTCTTATGCATATTATGTTGCCGATGAAATGTTTGTATGGATTATTATGTGAGCATGTTGTATTAATATTAAATTCATGTCCGAATCGTCAGCGACCCTAAGTTGACCGACAGGTTAGAAATCCTAAGCCTGCTACGGCACATGCGCGCTATGTACTCGTATACACACTCCAGTACAGTAAGTTATTTTTTTGATCTATTTTTGATTTTAGTTTATTTTTGATCTATTCAACTTTGAAATCAAACATAAGGGAGTTCCAAAGTTAAAGGTATATATACCTACTTAAGCTATTTTGAAAATTTTACCGTGAAAATGGTCCGTACATTACAGACCTTCCGATAGAGCTGCGTGATGGATCGCGTTTCAGTTTCCTTTAAGCAGAATAATAGGTCGCTTTATAAACTACCTGCTTTGTGGCGATACGGGATAAAATTATACATGTATACATATTTAATATGTCTATATTATATTAAAATTGTTCTGTTCTATAACAGGAAATAGCTTAGTTTTCTTTTGTATGATCTTGGTCTTAAACTTAGGACTATGGAATAAAATAATTATTATTTTCTGAAGAAATCAAAACCGACCAAAACAAAGAAGCAATAACTTATAACAGAACTTCAAGAATTAATTTTGAAGTCGTGCCATTTATATTCTGATGAGCTTAACAACTCTATATTATATATATAGGTATATATATAATAAGTTTGCGATTACATTATTTTCAATTATGTATATTGATAAGATCAAAAATAATATGGGTAATGTAAGTTTAGTAACTACCCATATGTGTAGGGGTATAATTTTTACACGTGAATACAAAATGTACTCGCTATCTGATCTTATTGGAAGCTCATGCGATATTTGAAATTGTTGTTTGACGTCATAGGAGCTTTATAATAGTAGGTAAAACACATGTCATGGAAATAACACTGGTTTTAATATTAATCGCAACTCATATTTCCGATATCAATAGATGATAATCAACGTGTTACTTACCTATCTACTATTTATGTAGCTATGAATTCACGTAAATACAACGAACGAGATTAAAGTAATGTTAATAGATAATATATAGATTTAAAAGATTTTGCTCGTTTATTATATTAATTTCCATGGCTTATAAATGAAAAATGAGTAGGTAAATGTGTAAATCCTAAAGGGTTCACGTTAAAAGAGATCAATATATTATCAATTAATAATATAGGAGAGATTAAGATAACTTGTATTCTTTTGCTCCTGTTTCAACAAGATAAATGTGTGTATTTATTAAGGACTTAACCAACGATAAATATTAGTATAGGTATTCCTTGCTTGTACATCTATAAAAGATTAACAAGCCTCCAATGGTATTAGTTGCTGTAGTAACTTAAGCCTCTTCTTAACAAGAATTAGGGCTACACTATCTTGTTTATGAAAAACGAATTTGTTTGTTGAGAAAACATTTGTGTTGAGCTAAGACTAAGATCTAGAAAGAGAAAAAAAAAGAGTTTTTATAATGTAATGTATCTCTTCGTCGTTTTTACTAATAACATATAGAAACTTTTTTATTTTAATTCTAAGAATTATTTTACAATTTTAATGTACACCCATAGGGGGATTTTAGTAAGGTATTAAAATTTTTATTTCCTAATTAAATCCTAGAAGAATTTCCATAAAAAATAATTCACTTTAGCTTTGTCTTAGTGTAGGTATAAACTCGTATATAGGGACTACCCTATACAAAAGTAATACGTATATACGTATAACTTTATAGAGCGCACGTAAGCGCGAATTTAGATCTGTACGTGGGCAATATTTGCAATGTTTCTCATTTTCTCCCTGCAACATGTTTTTTCAATTTTCTTCCAGCTGCACTCAGAATGTGCTCATTCACTGTTTCATTTTAGATTATAGAATTAAGCTGTATTTTACTCTGAATTTAATAGTATTTTTTATGACAAACGTTTGTAAACAAGAATTATGTTTATGATCAATAATACGCTGATAAATTCAAAAAACAGAAAAACAGCAGAAATTAAAAAAACTTACCCTTCATTAAAAAAATGAACGGCAGGTTTACGAATGTACTCGTAGCAAAAAGTATTTAAAGCCATTGGATATTTCTGGATAAAAATGGGTCAAAGTCGTTAGTAGAATTCCTGCGCATGCAATTTTTTACAGCTGACGCGTAAATATAAAACAATTTTAATGGACCATTCAAACAGAACACCCTTTATTCATCCAATGAATATTACATACGAATTTACATTTTGTGCTAAAATGTATTGCTACAGATGTATCCAGTTTTAATTAAAAGTTTAATCAACTTCAAATATTATTTATAAAATCATCGTGTTTTCCGTGTGCAAGTAAATTGCAATTTTAAATATTTTAATGGCTGAGTGCTTTGGCTCAACGATGATCTTACAAATACCGATAATTTCGGTTTCACTTCGCTGCATATTGCGTTTATTGTATTGTATTTATTAATGATAACGAATAACAAATAATAGGGAAAAAGTAGAAAAATTAGGTATTATCACTACATAGTATAAAACAAAGTAACTTTCTCTGTCCCTATATCCCTATGTATGCTTAAATGTTAGAATGTACGTATAGTACGTATAGTAATAAAATTAATGAAATTAAACAAAATGTTGCATTTTTAGATACTTGTTTAATACTATTATGTATTACTGGCTGTTGTAATTATCTTGTCTCGCGAAATATTCTAGTCTATTTACAAAAAAGGTATAAATTAAAGTTACTTACTATATTTCTAAGCAATCAATACTGTTAGCTCTCAATTTCCAATAAGTAGATAAGCCTATAATCAAACTACGCTATAAGTTGGGTCTAAACTTGACACTCATTCAGTAATATTGGATGACGCAAAGTTTTTCAAGTGTTCTCCCGTTTGTAATGGAGAAATTGGGATGCGGTGTTAACTATTGATAAATAGAGACGTCAAGGTGCTTTAGGGCGTCCACAGTTAACCCCTTTTTGATTAACAAAGTAAGGAACACTGTCTGAAGGAGTTTTCAAAGCGTTTCGGTTCACGAAATACTGAGCACTCTAAATACTTGTTTTATCGTAATTTATAACGGGTTGGAAATAAAATTAAAGTTTTTTGTATATAGTACTAAGAGCCAATTTTACCGGTTACTGATTAAGTCTCTGATGGTTTATTTATCTCGGATAGATTAGTTGTTGGTAACTTACTTGTGACTTTAGTGAAAAAAGTGGCTGGTTTGATAGCATGTTCTCTTTTTAATTTAATTTTTTTTAGTGGACATTTTAAAAATATATTTATAATATATAAAAAAGAAATATATAATTATATATTTGGAAAATACTAAAGGTGCGTATGAATCGGAACGTTATTAAATTTTTCTGTACTATTTAGTTCTACATCAGAACAAAGTGGCATTTTGTTTTCCATTTTACAGGCCGAAATTTAACCACAATTGACCATGTTGTTTTGCTACTCATTAGTAAGTACTAAAATGGTAGATTGAAATTAAAACATCCCCTTCATCCACACCAACCCAATCGAAATGCAAGAACTTTTCTTATTCAACGGCGGTATTACAGACAACAAATTACAAGGACATGTTTACAGTACGGCTTCTAATTTAAAAAAAAAAATATACAGTCTCAAAGTCATCAAAACCTCGACAACTTTTTCCATTTTTATTCCCAACACTGCAGCATGTTATTTCCAACCTTATCTTATGTGCTTATGAGCTATACTTCCTTGTAGCAGTTGAATCACTTCTGTAGACATATTTTTTCGGTCTAACGTCTTGTGTAAAAGGACTTCGTAGTTCCAGAGAGTAGATATTAGATCATGGTAATAAGAGCACTGAGGTTCGTTTTTTCGTAAGAAATAACTCAACATATATTTTCGAGCAGTTGTTTTTAAGAGTGGCTTTGCTGACAGAGCAGAGTTGTACCTTACAACCTTTCTATCGTGAAGTAATAAATTTTGTTGTGTTTTGGAACAAAGCTTCCGGGGCACTTTAAATATGGGGCGATCATCTTAGTTATATGGAGTTACAAGTATCTATGTATAGTCCGCGACCTGTCGACATGGGAATTTATTATTATTAATGCAGTTCTACACTTGAAATTTTGGAACACATCAAATCGAAAGTAAAATTTAACAAGCAAAATTAACTTTTTTTTAAGGAATTTCTCCCTGTGCTGAAATCTATATGTAAATATAGGTAACTTAGTTAAGTATTTCGAACATGAATTTTATAATAAGTTTATGTTAGTATGAATAACACCATAAAAAATGTCCACTTCAAAAAAATAATAAAAAATTTGAAAATAAATATATATAGGTACGTAATTAGCGATGAATTATTCTCAATCCTCTTAACACCATTGCTACCGTGTCACATCTCTCCTTCATTTGTACCGTAAGTACCCTTCGGCTCGCGGGACTAAGAAATTAATCTTGTCTCAAGGGAAATCTTAACTAAGTCATTTGTAGAAAGAGTTTGTATTTCGATTGTGCTGATATTAATTAGACATCCAAGAATCGCTGGATTGCTGACATTGTATTGACTAATTGTGGACTTTGTTCTTATTAATACCAACGCGACATGACGTGACGACAAAAGTAATAAAATATATAATAATTATTATAATAATTATTTATTTATTTTCTCAATCACAAAGAAGTATTACATTGTGCATAGTTTATCACAGCTACAACACTTTAAGTAGGCACTTAAATTGCTCACAACATTTGCAGTTAACAGCAATAGGTATTGTTCTCATGTTGACCATTGAATTTAATGTTTTGGATGTTATAGTGTCTCAGGGAAATATGAATATACATGAGATATAGTGACCTGTCCTCATTTCAAATTGCTCTTTTTCTCTTAAATGTAGGTCAACACGTCATTGTGTGACGATTTATAATACCGTTCATTTCATTAAAGCGTTATACTCCCTACCATCGTGTCGTGTGAACCTTTATTCCTTGAAGATTAAAAGTTCAATGTTCCATTGAATATTGAACTCTATTAATACCACACTAACCATATTATTACCATTGTAATCGTAACTAATATTATAAACAGAGTTTGTTATGAATAAACTAAGACGTGTAGGATAATTTCTGGTACTTTGAAAAAATCTTTCACCACCTGAAAGGTACATTCTTCCAGATGGTCGTATGCTATATTTTATGTACAATATGTTCCTAAAAAAATGGAAACTTATGATGATTGATGATATTTGTTATCGAATTAGTCGCAATACGAGCATGGTTACTGGGAGTTTTCGATGAAATACGAGATATTATATTATAATGTTTCGTTGAAACTTCGGACAATAGCAGGGCATTATGGAAAGTATTCTGGGATTATTGAGTCGGTATTATGTGTTCTTACTTATA
The DNA here is from genome assembly GCA_018231225.1 of Noctuana stator. Taxonomy (NCBI): domain Eukaryota; kingdom Metazoa; phylum Arthropoda; class Insecta; order Lepidoptera; family Hesperiidae; genus Noctuana; species Noctuana stator. The sequence continues at coordinate 4,771 of DWQK01002775.1, read as the reverse complement.
TGCTTGAAAAGATCGGGTCAAGGGTCAGATATTGAGACGCGGCTATTCAGATGGCTTTTGTAATTCAATGCTATGCTCATTAATCCTCAGACACTGAATTCTTTTTTCAAGTTTGGAGTTGCTCGGAGTTATTGAAGGGAATCGTTAAAATTACAAAAAACAAAAGAAAATAAATCTGTTATTTTTTTCACAGTTTGCCAGTTTTGTTTAAAAAAATATTTCTAAATTAAGTAATTTTGTTACCCAGGTATACACATGTATCACTAAAATTGTACTAGTGTTATAATTATTAATTTACTTCATAATAATTAAAATTTAATAAAATATACTGTTATTGAGTGTGGTAAAAATCGCATATCGCGCCCATTTCAGTTTTCACTTAGTTAAAACATCTGACAATAACAAAATAGAATTCAGAGAAAATTAAAACTACGCCTAGTACCTACTCCATCCGCGTTCTGTGATATTGATCGCAAGTACGATTGTTGTTTCCTTATATTATTAGGCAAATAGAGTTCAGAGTGCTTAAAACGTTTGTTTGATCTCTGTCGAGCCTCACATTTATGGCACTTCGCCGTTCAACGCGAATTTATGAACGGATTAAGTACATACATTGAAAGTATGAATGAATTGATCTCTATTTCTACAGTTTTGGCGTAAGTAGGTTACACGGCATTTACACCAGTAGCTTCGATTTCATATCCTCCTCACATAAAAAAATTAAATTTATTACGAGTCTCACCTCCGTTCTATCCAACCGATTTGCACATTTTGTGTTTGACTGCATACATAGCTGTTATACCTATTTTTTTAAATATAGTACTTACGAATATATCGTGTCAAAGTTAAGTGCGTAACTGAAAGACGGCACTGGCGAGAAATATGTCAAGACTACGCCAACTAATGTTAACAACTTCCAAGGTGCTATATTAATGGAGTTCTCATATTCAAGTATAAACTTATGTACTCTAAGTTTCAAGATCTGAGAACTTAGAAAGGGATGTTTACAATATTATGGAGCTACAATAAAATTAAAGCATGTTCATATATTGAAGGGCTGACTTTTTAAATTCTGATTTTTGTACTGTTGGCATAGATTACTTTGGTAACTTTAGTCTCGACAAATTTTAATTTGACGTCGGATTTTCTTTTAATATTTTTCAGCTTTCTTAAACCACAACTTATTCTGTCTACTGTATCGAACGTATGAAATCGTGTTTGAAAGTGGATTTATATTTAATACATAGGAGCAATTTATAACTTAGAATAAATTTTAAACTTAGAAGAAAATATGTGTCAGTTACAATTAACCACAAAGTTTATAGTTATAAGGTACTCCGTAGAACGGTTGTGGTTGGCTTGCGCAGTACCTACCAACTCACTAAATCGCTTGCGGCAGGCATTAGTTGACTAACGCTTAGCTGTCCATCGAGTTGTATAGAGTTCACATCGTTCATAATTAGGAAACCACTGGGTAATTCAGTTTGATGTGAATTGTTTTAGTGTCTCTCTCATTTCTGCTGAATAGAATAAGAACTAAATTATTTTTAAAGAAATCGACTTTAAAAACCTCAAATGTATAATTGCTGGCAGGAAGCTTAAAAGAAAATTATCGCGACTGATTTAATAAACAGTTATTATTTTCAGTTTAGTATGTAAATAAAACAACATTAATCCAAAATACAGAGTCCTTACAAAGGATATATCTAATAATATTATTATTGTTTTTATATAATTTTAATACCTGATTCTTTTGTATTGCTTTTCTGTTATTTCTCATATGTAATGATATGTTGTTGTTGTTGTTAAATAGCTTAATTGGCTCAAGCCACAACCCACTAATTACCTCTTTATACTGTGCTGAAGCCGTTCTAACTAATTATTAAATATAATAAATAAAATAATAAGAACCTTAATAAAATTGTGCGTACATTTTGCAGAAGAGTTTTTCAGGTCGTTCCACTACGAGTGCTATAGAGTTCAACAAAGCTAAAATATTAATTACAGTTGCTCTTTAGCGGCCCTTTGTTAGCCAGCCCGGGGCGGTCGAGATCTTTTTAGATGTAACGCTTGCGAAATAACTCGGTAATGTGTGAACTTGCACAAGGATTGCTTTATACATTGTACAAACGCGTAAAAACCTTTAACCTTTTGAACCTTTTCGCGGCATTACGCTAAAAATATTACCTAAAATTAGTAAATTGATTGCCTGATGAAATTTGAGATTTCTCGTTGACTTACTTGCAATGTTGATTTGCATTAGCAAGGCTAAACGCGCTTCGCTTTTCTGCTTTATAATAGTAGGTAGGTACTATCTATTCTGAGTCATAATGAGTTACTCGTACCTACTACGTAAATAAATTGGGTCAAATATTAAAATTCAACGTAATCTGTTCATTTAGAAAATTGACAAGGCTTTTTATTGAATAACGCTGAACGATGTGCCACGGAGCGGCGTGTTCGCGTTCATTGATGTTCATTTACATGCAAATTCAAACCGCTGACGGATAGAACTTTGTTTTATGAACTAGTGTTTATACCTTTCATGGAAACTTGTGGTTTTATTACTGAGTGCTTAAAGCGCTTAAAGTTTGTCGACGTGCAACAAATATGTAGTTAACAGCAATCTTCACAAATAGTGTAAATTTTTATTTAAAATTAATACTAGTTTTCCTACAATCGCGAACTATCATGATACCGAATTGCCAGTTTAACGCGAGACCCTCAACAGACCATCAAAAAGCCAGTTATAGTAAAGCATACTAGGGCTCAAATTTTTCGACGGATTTTCCAGAATCTTTTCAAAGTTTGGCGTTAAGTTTTTTAAAATTTACGTACCTATCTTTTTCCAATATGCAGGATCAGTTCAAGTCCGGAAAGTTAAAGAGATTTCTTTTTAAACTTTGGATGAAAATAATGTATGGTTAAGACCCAAGGGCTCTTTGAAAGTGTTATAGGTACATTGTTCAAAGTTTGTTTTAGAGTGGGCCGTACTCGTATATTTGACAATAAATGAAACTTCACCATTTTAGTTTTGTATACAGTTCACACAGCAAAGTGCGGATGATGATCCAAACCAATGGAAATTTAAAAAATTTAGAACCGTCAAAAGTGGTCTCACATTAACAGGGTCTTAATTTCGAGCTAAGCTAAGTAATATTTTCAATAATTTATCATTTGTGAATGTAACAAAGAAACAGATGTATTTCAATTTTTCTTTTTACGTAATGATATAAAGATATCTCTAATTAGTAAGATAACTCTCAAAACATACCTGTGTCAGTATATTAGTGGCTTCGTTGTGGTATAAATACGCATACAGTAAGATGCAAAATTGGCGTATACGGTAAGCGCGGTTAAATAATAATTAGCGCGATGAATATTACACTTTCTTTTCATGCGGATGACACGAAAATTAAGGTCACGTGTCATTTTGCATTTATCTCCGTTTATCAGTTTACGTTATTTAAGAGTTGTTCCATGTAGAAATATTTGTTTTTTTACAAGAAATGCGAGTATATGCTAAGTATAAAAAGAAAGTAAATTTTATGAAAGACCAAGTATTAGCATTGGTCTCAAGACTGTAACATAATGTGAATATTTATTAATCAATTAAATTATAAGTATATATTAATAAAACCTTCTGTAGAACTGTATACAAACCGTATAAAACCTTCATTGGACTCTATTGATTTTCTGGCTACGGTCTACGAGCTACGGCGTAGCTACTAACTCCAGCAACAAGTTGCTTGTTACGACGTTTTGAAGGCTCTATAATGATTACTTTGAACCATTGTTACGTTGACCGTGTGGTGTAGTTATCACGACAGTACACTATTTGAAGGGTCTAGGGTTCGATTTCCAGAGGGGCAGAAAATTAAATAATTTAAATTTCGAGACTTCATTTATCGTAAGGGATTTCACTGTGAACTCTCGACAGAAAGTTGCTCTGCACAATAGCAATGAAAAGTATAAAATATTGTTTATTAATAGTGTTACAAATTATTGTTTATCTATTTATGTACATATTATCTCTAATGCAGCAGTTTTGAAACTTCTAACCCACGACAGATATTGTTTAAGTATATGTACAGTATGAGTATCTTATAACAATGTAACCTTTACTCTCAGTTTTGGGTCTCTTAATAAAAAAATAATTTAAGGACCTACATTGTTTAAAGAAGAAAATCTGAGTTTATATTCCATTGTGTTGGCGACTCGTAGCCATATTTCTCACGTATAAAGCGATGCCTCATAAAAACGACACCTCCAAAATGTGCTCGTTTAATTTATAGTAGGTAAGCCTTTGGTTTCATTGCGTACGCTTAATGGAGGAGTTATCGTTCAGAGCGCAAGCAATAACGTGGAAAACATGCAGCTTACGTATATAGTAATAGATACACTACGTGTTAATGTCCATTTTTATTTGTTTCCCTTTGTCCTTAAAGGGTTTAGGTTTCTATTTATTCTAACTATCCATCATCTTCATTCACTTAGCATTCTCTTGCTGCCTTAACTAAACTAGGTTAAAAATAAAACGCGACTAAGACGTATGAAAGTGTATTCTCTTTCCATGCAAATAGCAACGCCCTTCCTCCGTCATAGGATGCATGCACATACAAACAATAAAGTACTCGTAGATATACACTAAAATACGTACTACGATCCCATTAGTAACATTTTATATAGTTATTTTAAATTATATTGTTATTGTGTACTTACTGATAAACGACTTTTGTTTGCCATATATATATGTGTGTATTTTAGTTTA
>DWQK01002774.1:0-12531 GCA_018231225.1 Noctuana stator | reverse complement strand
CTAACTCTACTACTACTCACTGTAATTTATATTATTTATAAGACAATAATTTATTTAGGTACGAAGTTTATTTTCCTTGGAAAGTTTTTCCTTTCTTAGAAGGAAATGAATGAATTCCAGAAACCGTTTTCTGAAATCACAGATTAATGTGTATATTCATTTTGAACTTGAATACACACGTGTCTGTCTGAGCGAACTGACAATTATTACAAATTATTTCATGTCCATTTTCAACTGCCCTGTCTCTAAAACTTGTGTTTTGGCTTTGACCTATTTGGCTGTGGTTCGAACGTTTAAGAGGCGTGCAAAAAGCCGCCTCGTGTCAAATGCAGCTACATTGTGTAAGGGAATGAGTAGGTATATGAGTAGGTACCTACTGGTTAGCACTGGGTGCATTGTGAAGAAATGAAACTAGTAAAACTGCAAGAATGTGTTGCATCCGAGACGCTATTGTGTTCGCTTGGTGGAACACTACAATTCTTAACATAATGCCTAGAACGGATGCCTGTTAAAATGACTGAACCTTGACCCGCTTTTGTCTTGAGGACACAATGGATGTAGTGTTTTTGCATCTCTTTAGTTGTGAAATTATTTGAAGAAAATTTCATTGGAATGTCGTTACATAAATGATCAAAATTTTGCTCATTATACAAAGCATAAACAGTATATTTATAAAACGAAAAGGGTGTTGAATATTCATGAACTGTGTATCTTTAGGTGTATCAGCTCAAAATATTAAAAATACTATAAATACTGTTTATTATTTTACTTAGCATAAATGGTTACTTAATGTAGCAATTAATTTGCACATTTTGTGCACTTGTAAAAGGTAAATTTGAATTGAACTCATCTTATTGTAACACTATTGCACTGTGTTTGCAAAAAAAATTTATTTGTATATCTGTTTTTTTTTTTCTTTTGTATCTTTTCGACTAATCATATTATTATTATTATATTGTGTTAATTTGCCACGCTTATTTAAAGAGTATATGACCATTTCTTTCTCCCTGTATTCCGTGATTTGAACCCTATATCACATCTCTAGACACTGGGATCCCTGGATACCAACTAAGACACCAAAAGTCGTTACGGTCTAGAAACTGAGGCAAAATCTATTAATAACTTTATACAATTACATATTCGATACGGTCCACGTATCTACCGCCTGTGCAGTTACATCTTACTTGAAGTGGAACTACGGCTACATCTTATTTGAAGTGGAACTACGGATAACTTAAGCTGATTCATTGGAATTAATATCTCGCAGCAGTGATAGCCTATTACTTTGATCTCCATTCTTATCGTAACAAAACCTGTATACTTGAGAATTCTCAATAAAGTTAACACAGTTCGCCAGCGTATTGGACTATTATGGTAGCGGTAAATCAAATAACATTGTAGTCTTACTAAAATACAATCTATACCTAACCGTAATGGATCACCTAACAAGGCGATTAGGTAATCCATCGCCTTTGTCATGTATGGATTGCATTCTTATACCAAAGTAAATTGTAAATCAATGTAGCTTTAATCATTTGTATTCCGTTCCAGTCTATGGCTAACAATAAAATACGCCTTGTACATTGTATTAAAACGAATGTCGATTATGGATTTGTTGGGCTTCACTGTAAACTTGTAGGTTGTGATTAATAATATCTTCCTCATTTACCAGTAAAACGCAAGTACAATATAATAGGGCTTTTGGTTCTTGAGACTGACACGATAATATTTTAAATTGTCAGCTATCACTACGAAAATATTTTACTCTTAATATGGTTATTGGGACTCTCTCACAACATTTGATTGGATGGGCAAAAGTTGGTCTATAGCGGTCTAATCACTTTGCAAAGATTTACTTACTTATCTTTAGCAATCTGAATGTTGAAAACATTAAATTCAAGTTAGACTATGGGAAACAACACACTACCAATTTATAGAGTAGATTGTACGCTTCTAGGTCTTACGCCAAATGTAGACTTTCCTGAAATCAGACATCTGTTATGAGATTTACTCGTCTCCACCATATTGCTTGTCTCATGCTCTCGGACGCTCCCAAAGCCCCACTTACTTATCGCTTTGAAGCTTGATTAATGTGCTGAGGCCAGTAAACAGGCGGATAAAATAGGCACGGAAACTGTTTCACCACTGACTGCTCTAAATAACAAGGTGCATTTCCCGCTACGTTCGAAGCAGCACGAATCCTCGCTAATGAGCCAATCTTGCAGCTGCGACGGATTTATCCATCCCACCTCTATCTTTAAGCTCACAGTTTCACAACTAAACAGCAAACAGTCTTAACTAATGCGACTACTTCACTGATATATATGTATGCTAATTTGCAAATATATGAGATTTAGTAAACGCACGTTATAGATTACTTTAATCTATTCCTATTTCTCCATAAATAATTAAAGTTACACGTGAAAAATAGCAATTTTGCATAACCAACTTACCAACGTGTCACTCGATTGCTCCCATATGATTTTAACTAAAAGCAAACTACGTAATATTTGAGTGCACACGTGCCTGTATACTTCCCTAACTTATAACTGCCCACACGACGCTACGCTTTGTGACTTTATAATATTCCTATCATTATTTTTATAGTTTCACGCGTGCATAGGTACTAGTGTTGACAGTGGACACGTGTAAACTATAAAAAGTTAACAGTTTTTATTGCACTCCCACGTACTCGCCTACGGGTGAGAAATAGTTGAATGAAAGCCACGTGGAGTGCAACAGCGCGCTTAGATCAATAAGTACCAAAAAAATTATTAAAATTTAGCTTGTTTAAGTTATGTACTTAACTTGTGCTGATGTGATCTAGCTTTTCTTTAATAGGAGGCTTTTAAAACATGGCAGTGTTGTATGACACGACAATGAACCTCGAAATTATCTGGTTGTTAATTAACAATCATTGCAACCTTCAGTTTTAAGGAAGCCTGGCAAGAACCGTAGAGCGGATCCAACCGTACTATCAGCCACTGGCAATAGTACTCTTATCGTGATTGCTAAAGCTAAACATCAACGTCCAAATAGGACTGGCCATGGGAAATCCCATGACATGCATCATGGCATTTTCCATGGCATGAGACCCTGATTCCTCTGACATTCAGTCTTATTCCATCAGCATTGTTTGAACGAGTCCAGACAATGAGGTCTATCATTGTGCACACGTGCGAAATCGAATCAACGGATAACGGTTTACGTAGTGAAGCAATGACTATTCGCAGCTTATCGATTTTTCGGATTAGCTTAATTCCAACGATACTCCATGAACTTCATAGCATGGTACTATGTACGAGTGGTATGTTATATCACGTTTTATATTATGCATAATACATTTAACCTATTGTACAAAAATACATGGAATCTAGCACTTAATCAAGAATGGCGTCCGAATTCCTATCCGCCCACTGCGAACGCAAATTATGTTACAAGTTACAAGTCACAAAAACGTCTCAATGACACCCGAGCTTATTTGCATGCTGCGTCGCTAGAACAATCTTAGGTCTACCGCAGACGATCTATGAAATTTATTTTTGTATTTTTTCTTTTAATATAATCTTTAACAATAATCGCTAATCGACAATACACACTAAATATAATTATCCGTTGTAATTTCCAGTGAAGAAATAAACACATAAACTTTCTATAATCCACAATAGTAACGCTTCACAATCAAAGCCCCATAATAGGATTCCCTGTGTCGTGGGTACCATGGACACCTAAAGACATTTACACAAACATGTAGAATAAGAACAGAAATCTAAAGTCATCATTTAAATTTGTGGCCCGCTGGAAATCGAACCTGGGACCCTTCAAATGGTAGACCAGCATGGTAACCATTACACCTCAGGATAGAAAGAAAACGGCGCCAATTTCATATTTAATCAACCAATATCAATCAATGTATTGAAACGTGTAATGTAAGGAAAGACGCGTCTTGTGCGGGCCTTAAAACATTGACTTCGACAAATAAAAAGTCAGCTCGATTTTACGCGCCGGGCCTTATTCGAACGTATTGACGTGCGCGGGTGGCATGTCTACATTATAATGTCAACTTGAGCCTTATGGCGTGAAAAATAAAAGCGGAAATTGTTGATTTATACCTCAGAAGGTAACTATACCTTGCCACCCACGTGGCGCATGACATGCTTACGCTAATTGCTATGCAAGTAAGATAACTGACTTGTTTCATCGCCGCCGATTAACGAGGAAGTTCAGTTAAAATATATAGGGACAGTAAATTGCGGAAACTCGGCCCTTATATTAATAATCGTGACAGTGTGATCAAGTAGTCTCGTTAACGTTTGTCGACTTATTGCACATATTATATTAAAGGCATAACAGTGTATTGTATTAACTATAAAATTCCTTACACGTAACAGTAAAATTATATTGATTGTTTCAATTTACGTCTGTAGCATCTGACGACATAGAAATAAAAGTAAAAATCAAAGTCGCGTATGTTGACAAGCCAAAGCATGAAGATTTTACAAGTAGCGGAAGACGTGGGTGCTTAAGTTACTGTATCCGATATCGCACTTTTACCTAAAGCACGGATTCCCAAACTTTACCCAAAAAATGGTAGAGACCCCAATTTCCAAGCTGAACTGATACTTCAGACCCACATACGCAAATTACTTCAAAAATTATATGTTTAGTTTTAATTAAAATATTAATCATTCTTATAACATGTTAGTACACGTAACACAACTTATACAGTATCGTTGAAAGTTTCATATAAGAATGTGGTTTTTAGACCTCGTCGACACCCAAAATTATTTTTAGTTTATGTCGTCCCCTGTGAAATCGATTACGATCCCACGAAGTCGATATCGACCACGTTGGGTAGCCTTGACCTAAAGGTTCTAGTTTAGTTTCAGTGTAAGGAGAAGGCACCTGAGAAATCAGATAAACATTTTAGTTAAACTAGGAACTAGGTATAAGGCGATTATCCCACTGCCCGCCTAATATTTTACCACTTATCGTAAGCTTTGGTACAAGAAAAAACATTATCGTGTTCAGTTCCAACTTAAAGTCGTAGTCACAGTTGAGTAATATAATATGTAATACGTTCTTTATCTTTCGCCTTTCTGCTCTCATTAATTTTAAAGAAATTTGCATAATTGGCAGGTCCGGTAAACCAGGGATAAGATAAATAATTGATTAAAATTAGGCATATTCACCAATTATTGCAGGCAAAATCCGCGGCGATACTTTGCAATTACTAATTGATATTCTTTGCTTAAAATATACATCAGCTAATAAAAACGTACGTATAAGTACGTAGTTAAGGTTTAAGATAATCTTTAAGTACATGTACCCTTTGTACTGTTTGAAGAGAGATGCTGGCACTGCGACCTTTTCTGATCTTTGGTAGGTTACTCATAATTACTCTTAGGTACAATCGTGTGAGATTTTCGTTAAACTACCTCATATTAATCCCACAAAACTATTTTACGTAAACATAAAAATCCTTTCAATGATAACAAAGGTACATATTATATGTTACTAAGTTACACAATTGGCGCCTGTTCCAATTACGTTCATCAATAAAACAAATTGTTACCACTCCGAAATAGTCTGTTATTTCATTGTTAGAGTAACAATCGCATTTGTATAAGTAATTTATTGATATTAACAGTCAAAGCAATGTTAAGTCTTGCTTAGTCATTTCTCTTTTTAACAATCGGTCGGTATTTTTGCGTCATACGTGTGAATATAAGTCTATGTGTTAATAAATTTAAAAAGTGCATTTGATAATGGCCAAACAGAATAAAGATATCAGTTATGTAACAAAATAGCTTTCGCCAACGTTTATATCATTCTGTATAATTTGTAAGTTATTCTTTATGCCACTTAAATATTTTAATGGCCGCGTCAATAAAGCATAGGGTATGAATACAAACTTTGGGCCGAAATTTTAAAATCGTGACATAAACCAAATTATTGTTCACTTTGAACCCACCTAACTAACTCTGTAATCTCAGCATACATAATTGATTATTATACATCATTATTGTGAATAAGTATTGTCTGGGACATCCTAATTATAGTATATTTAACGTATTTCTACGTCCTTATAAAACCGGATGCGGGTTCTTTTGGACAGTTAATGTTGGAATTCAAAAGGTCTATTGAATAACCCGCATATTGTTTTATTTTCCTAATGTATGTAATTTTCTATGTCTACAATCAACATTATGGTGTATGTGTTTAAATAAAGAGTATATTCCTTTATTTATATATGCATATATTATACCAGTCTAGTAAAAAAATTCAGATTATTTAGAAAGAGGATTACATTCTGGGAAATTGTAAACACTGACGCAATGCGCCATCCCAATTCTTTTTTGAAGGGTAACCTTCGCTCTCCCTAATTAATAGATACAATGTTTGCTTTCATTCTCTTCAATAATAATAATATTATTTTGTGAAGATGAAAGGCCTATATTACGTAAAAAGTGAAGACGTAACTTCTATAAGTAGGTAGGTACATGTTCTCGTTAATATTTCACACGTTTGTCCTAAAATCTCAAATAATATTGTCGATTTACATAATATTATAGATTTTTTTTAAACTAGTTAAATCTGCGTCTTAAGAATTTTTTTCTTCATACCTACAGTCTTTCAGCTCGGGTCGTAGGTAAAAGTTAATTCACACGCATTCATTTCTGAACCGGTCAAATAGTTTAAACGTTTTATGTGAAATTAAATCTAATGTTTATGTGATAATAATTTGCTAATAAATTTCCTAAAGTAGCATTTCACAGTAACGGCTTTAGATGTTATACTACTTATATATCGATTTACTCAATATTATACTACGCATAATATATCGATTTTATATGTCGGATATTCATATTATGATGTCAGAAGTAAGGTTATTCCACATCTATGGCAATAAAACTGCAAACGGGAACTGCTATTCAACTGCAATCTAAGTTCCACATTCCACGGCAATGGTTAATTGAGGCAAAACCGCTATAAGACCATAATAGTTCCACGACAGATTCCATTGTATGAGACAACGCGAATATAAACTGCATTTATCGTAGAGTTTCGACATTGAAATTATTACTAATATAAAATAAAACTTAGACCTTAACATGACTTAGAACAAGTACCTTTGCAAAAAAAAACTGTCAACAACAATTTGTAAAATAAAACCTTTCATCACATGTTACAAACAAGCTCTATCCCGCGACTTTGTCGGATGATATTTATAAAAGCACCCTTTGATCCAGGACCCCAAGTCCACTATTATAATTGTGCTGTTTTATTGTGTACAATTAAAATATCCTTGATATTTCTAAGGAGTTTAAAATTTTATTCAAAATTATTAAATTTATTTCACTCTAGTTTATCATATTGTACGTTTATCAAATTTATGTAATTATTACAGGTATCTACTCAATTATAGGCGTAAAAACCTAGCACATTTCATGGAAATATAATAGATAGCCCCTATTCGAAAGTATCCAAAACTTATATCAGTTTCGGTTACGGTTACGGATAGTTTTTTTGTTTCGGATATCCGATAGCGTTGGTTACAGAGCACCTTAGCATTCAACCCTTTTTATGTCCCACTGCTGGCCACGGGTCTCTCTCCACAGTCGAGGAAGACTTGGAACCGGATCCTGTTATAATATACTTAAATTCTTCAACTGCCAATAAATCATGCCCGATTAGCACACTACTATAGGCTACATATTACACATAATAATACCAGTATAGTATGGCACTGTAGTAGAATATTCAAATGTACTCGTATCACGTCATGATACTCGGCAGGTAGGTTACGGTACGCAATAAAACACCATAACAGATTCTTTATTAAAATGCTAATGAGGAGACAAGGCCAAGGTCGCCTTCTGGATTGAGAATTTTAATATGTTTGCATATTGTTCAGCGTCCTTACGAAGCGTCGTTTTAGCTGTAAGTTGCTCATGTTTAAGATAGTAAGAAAATATGTATTGAAATAAACCTACTCCAGGATAATGCGCTTCAGAAAAAAATCATTGCATCCTGTTAATATTATTATAAATTTACGTCACTTAAATCATAGTGAAGCATACCTGAATAAGTTTTGTGGTTCTATCACAACATTAAAATGTGTACCTATTTTGTAATCATTAATTCTGGTATTTATGGTAAACCGCCTATCGCCGATGACTTAAATTCTCATATCAAATCATCGGCAGGTAAGCTTGGCTGTTTATTCTGATGTCATTCACGCTTTTCGCAGTATGTGATGAACGCGGAAACGTTGATAAACCGTTTATTTTGATTATTTTTTAATCGTTGTAGGCTTTGGTTTTGGAAATAATTATAATTATGATGGGTTATTATTTTTAGCAGAGTTTTTAGCATAAGTGTGACATGAGTTAAATGTCATTGGCTGAACGTGTGAGAGTTCTCAATGCTCATATGGTTCTTAAAAGGAATGTGAAGTTCAGCAAACCGCACTTGGCCAGCGTGGTAGACTAGGGCCAAACGCTTCTCATGTTTGAGAGGAGATCCGTAACCACAGTTGCACCGTTATAGGTTGAAGATGATGACATATTTACTCCTAAATAAACAGCTCTCGTTGTGCAGATGTTCAGATATGCAAATTTTATTCCAGCTTATATATCTTGTTTATTTATTTTACGCTTTCTTATAAGTTTACATTTGGCGGACTTAATACCTAGTGGAATTCTCTACCAGTCGTTAGTGGCGCGAAAATAGTGGGAGTCGTGTTGCTGCTAGTAAAAAAAGTGTTACTTATATAAGAGAAATGACGATATAAAATAAATCATACATTGTTTTTCATAAACTGTTCTTGTTAAATATATCCTCCGAATAGATGGTAATATGGAATAAATATCGTTCTAACATAATTCCACTTCGCGTTTCTTCAGATAAAACTACCTCTTGATCTTTCGATTTAAGTTTGTTTTGTTCGAAGCCGATTGTTATGAATCTTATTAATTGTTTCCTTTTTTGTTCGACGGGCGGACGCGAGCGTTAATTTGGGCTGTTGCTTGTTTTTATCTGTCCCTTTTAACTCTAAAGAGGATTCTTCTTTTGATCGTTTAAGGAAGCTTGTATGAGAAGAGAATATTGAATCGAGTTCCATTTTTAAATAGGACAAGATATTTATTTATAGATTTGATTGAAAATACGGAAGACGGTGCATTGGTTTGATTATTATTTTCATAAAATGCTGTGTTTAAATGGTTGGCCTACACCTAAGAGCGCTTGAGATGGGGGGCTCTCACCTACACCCTATTGTGAGTTAAGAAGTTCTTAGATGAGGGAAGGCACTGTTTAAATAACTATGCTGTTTACACTGTTTAACTAACTGAATATATTTAAACTACTTTTATATTCCCCTTAAGATCGTAGCTTAAAAGTAACTTATTGGCTTACATCCTTAACTGAGCGTAATTAAGTAATATTACCAAATAGAATACTTGAAGTTTCATGAGTTTTTATGAAAATAAGGTTATTTGTAACCCAAAAACTAACTATTACGCGTTCTCTCTGTAAAAAATGGCTGAAAACCTATCGATTACAATACATGCCCGGCAAATTGTTTGCGATCACGGTCACAAACCCAAGGTTAAGTTTGACAACCTGATAATGTATCCTCAAAGTCCTTATGACATAAGCAAACACTCTTGTTACCTCAACACGTGAGTCACGCTAAAATAACAAGCGAAAAGTTTGTTTTAAAATGATAAGATATCATAACAGATAGGTACGAACGAGTACATAGTCCCCGATGTACGAAGCGAGGCGCCACACTTGTATAGTAATCCACTTATTCGGAAAATCTGCGTCGTGTATCGCGTGTGCTAATTAGGTCTGTAATTGTATATTAATTATGACCATATTTGTCTGCATTTCAACGGCAACTGCTCGTACGGACTTCGCCCTGTGTATGGTTATCGGCGTCCCGTCATCGCAAACAATTTGCACATCGCAGATAATCAGGCAGACAGTTGATAACATTTCGTATGATAGCGCTGACCACTCTTTGGCTAAGAATAGTACAAATTTGTTCAATGTCTATTGCACAACTAGGTCGTGCATCGGTTATTATTTTCTGTTTATTTTCAAAATCGTGCCCTCAATTTTCTCAATCTCAATCTAAATTGAAAACTGCGCCAAACAAAGAATAAAAACTAAAGAATACTTTAGCCGAATAGATTTATCTGCATCTCGAACCTTCTAGTTGTATAACTTTAGGTACTTTAAATACAGATTTTAATCAGCTGATATAGAGAACTAGCGGTTTGCAAAATCGTAAAGATTAGTATCAACACAGTAGCCACTTTTGTATAGATACTGTTGCTGTTATCACTGATAGTGATAATCTATGTATGTAGGTACAAGTATGTAAAATGAAAGTAGACTTGTTATAAAATCTCACGCGTAATGGTAATCCATACTAATATTATAAATGCGAAAGTAACTCTGTCTGTCTGGTCGTGACGTCATAGCGACATACGGAAGTAACCTATGTTCATCCCAAGACCCTCAAGTATCTATATATAAAATTTCATCATAATCGGTTCAGCGGCTGGGCCGTGATGACATCACAGACAGACAGAAAGAGTTACTTTCGCATTTATAATATTAGTATGGATTCTCTAGAGAGAATGTCTTTCAAGAACTGTGGGTTCGTTGACATCTCTTTCACCCTGTGGGAAAATCGGACGTCCGTCTAATTGCTTGGATGTATCAATTACAGCACCAAAATGTAATGTCTCACACATTGCCATAACTTTCACTTTAACCATTGTTGAATATTATCAGATCGTATGTGCGAGTTTTGTAAACTGTGCTCTTTGTGCTGTTTCGCCTTGTGAACACAAAATTGCTTAACGTATTTAGTAGGCTGCTTGCGACTTTGACAACATTTTGAAACAACTAATGTGATGTTTTCGTTTAATTTTTGTTGTTCGCGATACTAAACTCTATAATTATTGTACGTAAATTAAGAGAGATCAAGGGCTTTTTGTGTATTTTAAGCTATTTTTAAGTTTTAAATTATACTTGCATTGAAATGGATTTAATAATTCTTTGTTTGATGAGTTAGGAAATTTGTATATTGTGAGTCAAGTTCACAGCCTTGTTTGTAATAAGTGCAATATTCGAATGATGCTTGTATATTGTTATAACACAATTGATTCAGTGGGAAGTCACGCACCTCGTCCAATACCGCTGTGCCTTATTAACCCAAATTGTACTCGTTTCAAATCATGCGCCGCACTAAATTTACTCGTCTCGCGAATGTAATTCGCTAATGTATGCCCGTGCACACATGCTATGTGTGCGCACTCACTTACATTATATAATAGTATGTAAGATGAATGTTCGGATAGTCTTGCTTGAAACAGTTAAAGAATTGTACGGTGAATTGAATCTTTATTAGTCTAAAACTAAGTTAGTAGTGGTGCAGGTATTTACTTAGAATAACAACGCTTCATATTCACAGCCTCCCAATAGGATTTCTTATTTCATGGATGCCATAGACACATACAAAGACTACACAACCACCCAAACCGGGACCAGAAATTTAAATTCATCATTTATATTTATGTCCCGCTGGTAATCGGACCCAGGACCCTTCGAATGGTAGACTGGCGTGGCAACCATAACATTTACATTAACACACGGGTCATAAATTCACTAAGAATGGAATAATAATAGAACATTATGAGTGGAACCTTTCGCGTTAGTTTAAACGATTGTGTTGTTCTTGTACCGGGCGTTGTTCTACCGTGTCAGTATGTTCTGTCTAAGGAACAGGTGTAATGAATGCGGCCATGACGCACTTGCCCTGCGGTCACGCGCGTTATAGACAGGATGACGCCGACCATATCGCCATATACAGACAGACAGTTCTGTTGTATCGATTTTGGAACGTTCTGATTTATATCGTATCGGAACCACATCAAATACTCGTATATTATTTGTTACTAATGTTAGGATGTTGTCGATACCTAATATATGTTTGAATTATGTTATAAACTGTACCCTTAATTCAAATAGGAATTATTAAACAAAGGTGTTTAGCACATAGATGCCTAGTTCCTATTTAACAAAAGCTTTATATTTTTAACTGAGTAAAATCGCATTATTGATGGGCATAATAAAGGAGAGGAAGATATATTTTGATATTATAGCAACCGCGTAACAGTTACGATTGTAGGTATTAGCTAGCACGCACAAGTAATTTTGCACAATACTGTATAAAATTGTTATCACAAAAGGTATTATAAATTTTCAATTAAGTCATCTCACCTTATCGTAACGTTAATCAAAACCTACTTTATTACTAACTAACTAACTGCGCCTCCTGATTTCACCCGTGTTACGAATTGCAACGTAACACTTGATAGCCTATAGCCTTTCTCGATAAATGGGCTATCTTACACTAAAAGAATTTTTCAAATCGTTCCAGTAGCTCCTGAGATTAGCGCGTTCAAACAAACAAACTCTTCAGCTTTTTATTATTAGTATGGATACAGC
>DWQK01002773.1:0-12532 GCA_018231225.1 Noctuana stator | reverse complement strand
TTGATAGGTATTAACATTTCAAAACATTTTACAAGTAGTGGGTTTTCCACTAGAACCGCTGGTAAGACTGGGAACTAAGACCCAGTTGGACATATACTTACTCATATGATGCTATATAAGATATTTTCGACATCTCTATATATTTTTGCAAATTATCCGCACGACAAATAATAATTGGCAACATACTTGTATAGGTATTATATATAGCTTACCGAAAAGGCCATATATACATTGCATAGTCAAGTCGCGTGATGCGATTGTGTAGGATCCGAAGAACCCCGCCGCCGAGATCAGCGCTTCCCAACGATAACATGAGAAGCATACTGCTGTTGTTGATTTCAGTACTCCATAGCTGAGTTCCTATTAACACCTCACTGAAATACAGTTTTTGAAGCTTTACGTGAGAACCTCAATTAGAAACTTCAAGGATCGCAGCAATTGACATACCGTAACATAAGTATATTTGTCATAAGTGCCCTCGGAAACAGCTTGACCAATTTTTATGAGATTTCTTATGTGTGTTTAGTAGGTTTGAGAATAGGCGTTAACCTATTTTATATTCTAGAGTGATCAGGGTGCCCCTATCAAGAATTATTTTTTTATTTTGTAGGATTTAAAGATTTGATTCTCTGTGAACCTAAATAATCGTAATGCATTCTATAAATGCACGAGTAGGTACGGTGTATATACCGTCTCCAAATGCTGATTATTCAAAGAAATTACATGAAACCTTGACTCTCTCATTTTTTCGTTGATGAGTAGCAAAGAAGCATGCAGGCTACCTGATGTAAAATAGTTACTCAGACCCATGGACATCCACGATTAAATTCAAACAGGAGTTAGGTCCTATTTCATTCTGTCAGTCAATAACGTATCTTAATAACGTGTTTTCGGCATAGACGAACACAAAAACTTCCTTTTTTGATTTTTCCTTTCCTTTTTTAAAAAATTGTTAACAAACTAACGTTGCATTGAGAGCTTCAACAATAAGGGCAGCCGCTCCGTAGGCAATCCGTATACCCGGATCTCGTTCCGGCGTAGAAATGTCTACCACATAATCTTTGAACGTTCCATTGTACGAGTCTTCAGAATAATAACCCATCTACAAGTTTAAAAAAGTTAATGTAGTAATGCGCGAACAAGTGCAACAATCGCTGACTGATATTCTAAGTAATCTATACTAATATATAAAGCTGAAGCATTTGTTTGTTTGTTTGAACGCGCTAATCTGTGGAAGTCGGATGTGAAAAATTCTTTTTGTATATGATAGCTACATTCATGAGGAAGGTATATAGGCTATCAAACATTACGTTTTCTATTCTTACTGCGGTTGAAACCGCGTGGAAAAGATAGTTGTTAAATAAAACTGATTACCGGTGCTGCAATTCTTAATGGGTATTCGTTTAAATTAAACCGTCGTAAAATCCTTTGTCGATCGTGTGTCACTCGAAGGCCTGAGGCTTGAGTCCAAAAACCCCATGGAAATAACGACAATCCTTTACTTGGGTGAACGTGTATGTTCTTAATTAAAAATGTAGATCCTTTGACCGTATCGCTTACTTCAGCTGGTTAAATGTATGATAAGAAAAACATTTGATAGGTTTAAACATTTTAAAAGTAAAATTTTTGTGAAATATATTAAGAACTTTATTGCACTCAAATACTAGACAGGTATATAATGTTATTAAATATATTTTATATAATCTTAGTACCACTCACTCACTTACTCACTCAGTAGTAGTGGTGTCACTCAGAGCTATGGTACCTAACTTATATGATACCTATATAAAAATTCTTTTCAACACTCAAACATTCTTTGTTAAGGGCGAAACCAGCTTTGTGATTTAACTGCCACTCCCTTAGAGAATTTAGAGAATTAAGCCTGGATCCGCTATTAAATAAATATAAAGTGCTTACTTATCGTTTTTTCATGTTCAGCTGTAACAAGAACCATATCAGCGTCGTATCGGTAGCGTTGATGTGCATTTGACCTTATATTACCTACCATTACCCATTTATACCAATGAGAAACGTGCTCGACTTTTATCTGTAATGAAATTTGAAAGCGGATTTTACAAAAAGACTAAATTATGTCTGTAGGAACGACTTTGTCTTATACAACACTGACTAAGTACAGTTGATAAACATAGACTGTTATAACAATATCATAGCTTTGAATAAAAGGGAAACATTTACTATAATAATAGGAACAAAACAATTCCTCCCAATGGTTTCATATTTTTAGTAATTCATCAGTTGAAATACGTGTCGGTAAAACGTAAATAGGTATGTCTCTGAAAAACTTCAGTTGTCTGCTACTCAAAATATCAAGTCAAGGATATGTCTTTGTAGTTTACTCGTATATCTTATTATAGTTAATTTCTCACCTTTTCTAGTGATACATTCGTTGATTGTAAGTTCAAGACTCCTTGGAAGTGATGCGGATGGATGTAGTTCAGTGCGGACAGGTCGCAGGAAAAAGTTACTAGTAAATCATGTCTAGCAAGCTTGCGTGCGAACTTAACTTGATCTGTACATTAATCATTTAGTCAAAATATTATCTTATATATTAACCGTGCATTTGAAAAAAACATCTTACATAGAGTTGCAAAAATATTTTTTTTAATTAATGACATATTAAATATCTAACGTCTATGCGTCTCTGTTTATCACTAGACACAAGATAAAGATAGTCATACAAGATAGAGACTAATGGAGTCATTATCTGTGTTGGAGCTTCTTATTATTAAACGTTAGTGCTATAAGACTGGTGTTTCATTCAAAATTACATGAAATATACAAAGTTATATTACCAAAGGCAGGCCAGCAAGCTAAGACAATAACACTGGTTGCAATTTTGTATTTAAACAAAGCAGCTATGGCCTCGACGAGCATATTGATAAATTATGAAAATGTTAAAGTATTTATTAGTTTCGTATTTTTTTTCATTAACAATCCTTGCATAACGACGTACAGATCTATTATACTGTATGAAGATTTCAGCTGGGGACTATATAGCACAAATATTATTAATTATTAAATAGGGAGGTAATTTTCTACTGTTCCACCCAAGTGGAACTATTACTTATTACACAAGTTACTTTGAAACTAGTTGATACCAGCAACTGTGCCTAAAAAGTCATCATTAAATGCCCGTTAAAGTGTAATTTAAGTACGTATATTGCTCCAAACATTGCAAAGCATGAATACAACCGTTTATTATGCATTTACTAAACGTGCGGTTAAAATTACAGTTTAACGTAAAATAATAGAACGAAGCCAGCAATTTCAGTATACAATATTCAAGACATATTGGGAAAACGAAACACAAATTTAATACATTACGTATTTATTAACAAATCGTTCTAAAATTACAGTATTCAATAAATATCTTTACGTAAATCTAAAGTATATTTTGAATAAAGACTAAAATTTAAATAATTAACAATAATATGAATACAAAACATTTTATCCTTTGAAATTAATAGTAACATGAATGACACAGCGGGGGTGGCGGTAATTCAATTGGTTTCGGTTCTAATGTTATTGGTACTGGTGGTGCAACCATAAAGGCACTCATAGGAATGCCAGGGGGTGGAGGAGGTGGGCAGCAAGGAGGTGGAGGGGAGGGAGGAACTAATGATATGACTATTGGAGCTGGTGCAGGTGCAGGTGGAGCAGGAAGGAAAAATGGAGATGGAGGAGGCGCTGGGAGCACTATAGGCGCGGGCGGAGGAGCCGGTAGAAAAAGAGGTGCAGGCGCCGGAGCTGGAAGAAGTAACGGTGGACCACACGGTGTTGGAAGGAACAGCGGTGCGGGTGGGGGTGCTGGGAGCACAATAGGTGAAGGCGGTGGCGGCGGAAGGAACAGAGGAGCGCATCCGGGAGCCGGGAGGAACAAGGGAGCTGGTGGCGGTGCCGGGAGAATTATAGGTGGAGGAGGAGGAGGCAAACAGAGGGGTGATGGGGCTGGTGGGGCCAGCATTATTGGGGGCAAGGCGGGCGGTGGCGGCAAGCAGGGCGCCGGGGGCGCTGCCGGCATCAACAGAATTGTAGTTGGGGGCGGCGGTGGGGGAGGTGGTTTCAGACATGGTAGTTTTTCTTTTTCTGAAAATTTAAATACCATTTTAATAATATTATAGACACGAAAGTTTGTAAGTATAGATGGACGTCACTTTCACGTAAAACTGAATCGATTTTAATGAAACTTTACAATAATAAAGCTTATTATACATAGAATAACACATAGGCTACAATTTATAAGATATTGTGTGAATTGCTCGAATTAGCTAGTAATAATATATATTAAAGTTAATCCAATTTGTGGAACCAATACATACCAAGCTTTTTCTCCAGTAGGGGTTTAAGTAACCTGAAAATTAAGATAATTATGTTTGTTTTATTTGACTGATTTTATAAGACTATATAATAACGTTATAAAAGAAATACTCACGACGCTAAAACCGCTTTTTTACACTCTTTCATTTCCTTAAGGGCCTCCAACTGTTCAAAAGAAAAAAGTCATAAGTAAGTAGGTATATTTATTTTTACGACACTGGTCAACGGAATTAAAAGTTATGATATTAATAGAACAAGACTTTGCTGCGATTTCTTAAATATTATTGTAAACATGTTGTGCTAGATCCGAACCGTACCAGAGATAATCCCTTTTCATCACAGCATGCCATTACACACGTCGACGTAAACAACAATACAAAGAGGGAGGACCAAACAAATTTGTGTCCCCCCATCTTAGACGTTTTTGATACAAAATTATCACCTCTAGGGTTTTGTGTATGTACAAAAATATTCAATATTCAATGATTCAAAGTATTTTATACGTGTAATGACAGTTATCGATAACGATTACAGAAATTGTGATGTAAACTTTTAGTGATAAGATGGGACGTGCTGATAGTGGTGGCAAAATATTAAATAATATTTAAATAATCACGTATCGTAGAGCAAGTTAATCGAAAAAAGGTAAAAAATTAAAATAAATACATATATCTTTTGTGTAAGTTATACTATATTGATTTCTCTTACTATCTCTAACGTGATTAATCTTTTCTCTTACCTCAAGATAAACGGTTATCTTTTCAAAAGACTGCATGGTCAATATAAATTCGATTAAGATTTTAAAATACAGAGATTTCGGGGAGTGCAAGGGAAAACATGATCGATCAAAATGTATCCGTTTTTGTTCTCTTTGTCATTTGGAGTGTTCATGTAAGTAAGTACTGTTAATTTAAGTTATAATCGTTGGTAGATTAAGTATATATATTTAGTTTTTTTTTATTGTAAAGGAGTTGCAAAATGAGTAGGTAAACGAGCATGCATGCCACATGAAGGGGTTACTAGTAAACCATAAACAGAGACGCCCAAACTTAAATAGGACGCTGTACTCTGGGGTACCTAGTCTGTAATCGAGGGTACTCTGTCTGATGACGTACGTGGACGCACCCTTTACTATCCATGGCGACTGACACGGTCGCCTCAAGTAAAGTGTCTCAGCATCTACAAAAAATATCACATAAGATATGATTTTATTGATTACCTTTCTTTGATTTTATTGCAAATATTTAAATAGAATCAATTGCCACATTTTCTATATATATATATATTTTCTATATATAATATAAAGTACATATATGTACCTATATTTGTTATGTTCTTAGTAATAATATTAAGCACCTACTGCCATAAACATAGTTTTCTGATTGAATCATAATTTCCTTTTCAGAGCTGCACGGCATATGGACATAATCTGGATCTCATCTCAGGAGACTTTAAAAGATTATCCCTGACATTCAGTAAAGAGTCTCGAGTTTTGCCAGTCTTGAACACAACACATCAGAAATCTCCAAAGGTACCAACTATTATGCCGCCGCCGCTACAAATTCCTAAATTACCAACTAAGCCTCCACCTTCATTACCAAATTCTATGGGGAAAACAACCAAGGTTCCTTTAGAATCTCTGACGAGAAAGAAGAGACTAATAATCCCTCCAATAATCCCCTCACTGCCTCTGTTGCCACTACCAATACTACCGCTATTACCGCCACCTATTTTACCTTTGCCATTTATACCAAATCTTCTTAATCCATTAAAACCTCTTCGGTTACCAATTCTAGGAAAGAAAACATCACTGGCTAAAACTTTAAAGTCAATTGAAAAGTTAAAACCTGTGAAATTACCAGATATTAGTTTAAAAAAGAATATATTAGAAAAATTACTTGATCTAAAGAAAAGAGGTTCGTTGACCACCGCAGAATTTATTAGGTTTAAAAAACTTTTATTGCGCTAAGTTTTTTTAATAGGTATTCTTTATTATTTAATTGTTAGGTATAATAGCAGCAATAAGCAATTTGTTAAGGTTTTAAAACTTAGGTTAAGCAAGTCTTAAGATTTAATATAACAATATTTAATTTAATATTACATTTATTAAAAATTATGAAGTATTATGTAAGACAAGTGATTAACTAATAAAATCATAGCAAATCGAATGTATCAATATGGTTTTAAATTTTTTTTAAATAAAACAATATAAAGTGTTTTGTGTATTTATTTATTAATATATTTACAGTGTTTTTATTTTGATATTCTGTAAAAATTAATCAGCGAACGTCTTGGATAATTTGTCAACAATAATCCTAGTTCTCTCTGATAAATACTGGTCAATTTGCCCGAGTACTTTGACAACGTGCAGCATCTTTTGAACTCCTTTCTTAAACTTCTCCATTCGTTCAGCGCTCGTTTCTTCCTCCATTATTTCCTTGAAGGAAGACAGAGACATCGCCGATCCCAGTTTCGGAGCTCTCAGTGAACTGTGAGAAGTTAGGCCTAATTTTGGTACTTTTAATTTGGGAACTCCCAATTTCGGTGGTTTTAATTTTGGGAAACTCAGATTAGGTATAAAGGTTCGCGGCGGAGCGACCGCTCTCAGTGTTTGTGTATCACTAAATCCCACTTGATCCTCTTCTGATTCAACGATGAATTTTCCATCTTTGACAGTTTTCGGAATCACGTTATGAATCATTTCGCAAAACGAATTTACGTCGAAGCGAGAATTACGATCATATAATTCCGTTGACTTAGCTTTTATTCCTGCATGTTGCTGGAACAAAATATTTTAATTAATTAGGCACTGTACATTTACGTCATTATCATCATAACCATCCACCCATCATAGTCCCACTGTTGGGAGCGGGTCTCCTCTCGAAACAGGCTGACCAAGTCCTCTCGAATAAGAGGCCTAATTATTAACCACTGGTTTATCAGGTTATTAATTGAAAAAAAACAAGTCTTACCTCTTTTGAGCCGCAGTCTATTGTTACCCGGAGTGGTGGTGAAGGTGCACATAGAAACGGTTTCCCAGCCTAAGAACAAACGAATTTTTATTTTCTCTGCTGTACATTATAGTATTTATTTCAGAATATAATCTTAAAGCGATCCTTAAAATTCCTTAACACCGTAAATGAATACCAACCATTAATAAAAGCGTTATTATCGCCATGCACCGATACATATCGTGTATCGCTCGCTACATTTTACCGCGATATGATTAAACAATCACGTCTCATAATTACTTTGTAGAAGTTCGAGTCAGCGAATGAATAAACGTATGTGACCCGATTTATTCTCGTTGTCTGCAAGGTCACTTTTATACAAAACCTCTGAGAAACGCTAATTCCTCAGTTATGGCTTATCTATCATACGTGATCACACATTTGTAGTTTAAATCGTCGCAAAAGTTTAAAGACATGCATTGGCTAGGCAGCTGCTGTTATGCCGGTACTATAGTCCTGTATATTCTCACAAAGTTATATTACGAAAATGAAATTAAGAAGAGAGCTGGTTTGGATTGTCCTGGTTGCGGCTGTTGCTGTATTTGTAGAGGTTTGTTTTTGCAATTTTTTTATAGACTAAGCCTAGCTAACGAGCGGACAGTCACCTAATGGTACTAAACCGGTCACCATCGCATATGAACTGTTCCAGTTTCAAAACTTCATACCGTATTTATCTTATAAAAATTAACTTAATGACTGATTTTTCGTTCTACTTAATTTATATAGTCAATGAAATCTCTCTACATGTATTAAAATGAGATTGTTTAAATGACAAAGAATTGCTTGTTCCTCTTTTCTAATTTTTAATGTGGGTCCATGAATGTATTGTATATAATTATGTAGGAACTCGTATCATCTTTTATAATATACCTATTGTTAATCAAGAAACTAAGCTTCAGTAGGTAGTATTGTTGTTATAATATGTACCTATACCTAAATTTAAATACATAGTATTGACATGACAATGAAATAAATAATATAAGTAAATGAAAGTTTTAAAACTTTTGTTAACAAAATGTTTCATCCATAAACATTTACTTGTGTTAAATTCCAGAGCAGTGTCTTGGTGAAGAGGTCGCTCCTGCATCCCGATGGATTTAATTCTTGCTTCACTTGCAAGGCGGAAGACCGGCCGCTGGCCTGGCCTATCATCTCTTACCTTTCCAAGTTTAAGGATATGCTCACAACAGCTCTAAACAAAATAACTACATATGCCAAAGATTTAAAATTAAATTAAATTGATTATTTATTACTGTCTGAAAATGTTTCAACAATAATTGTCTTAAGTTATTTTATTGTAAGGTTTTTGTACACAACAATCTGACGTAACAATAAAGTTCCTAATCAACTGTAATTGGTAGGTACTTTTATTATGCGTAGAGAAGTCCGTTATTCTTTACGTTCTTTAGTCACTTGTAATTATGTTTGCTGTCTTGTTTTAGATATTTATTTTACCTTCAGTAGGTAGGTAATATAATTAAAACTATAAAAATGTATTGCACGTACCGTATTAATATCTATTTTATATAGTTTTGTCCAGTTGTGAAGCAATTGTACTATGGCCAAGTAGCATTTTAGCATTAATTCTATTGTATTGGGTAAGGTAGTTATGAGTACTTAAAGTGTTAATTCTATTTGAAACTAAATATGTATTGTAATTAAAGATTTACTATGATAATATAACTATCTCTCAATGTAACTAAGTCTCATGTATTGTGTGTATTATACTATTTGTTTGTATAATAAAGAAAATTTGTTGTTGCTGATGTAAATCAAATCTTGTGACAAGTTCTTGTATTTCGATTGGGGAGGTGAGGATGCCGGAGACACATTTTTTGAGGCGACCATCTCAGTCTTTACGACCTCAAATAAGACTTCTCTTCTATTGGAGGTCGTCTATAGATAACAGCGACCATATAACATCAGGTGTACTGCATGCTCATTTGATACTCATTTAAGATAAAAAATGAATAACATATATTTCTCATACTAAAAAGACCGCGGCATTGCGATCCATTTAGTAACTCGTCGAGGTTGCAGTCGGCCAGTGTGTCCGATTATTATGCAATGTTTATTCGCTAACACAATAAACATTGTCATCACTCAAGCTTCTTACAATGTAGTTTTTAAATATTGAGGTCAAGTACACATACTAGGTATGAATAAGTAATAAACGAAATATTATGTGTCATATCGAAAACAGTGAGTGTTCGATGATACTGAATGAGAAAATCAAATATGAACAAAAATTCGTTGGTAGCTATTTACACGTAACACATTTTTTATGCGTAATTATTATAATCAAGTGTGTTATTAAATTAAAGAAATAAAAAGGCTTATTTATTATTAACATAATCAAGATTTATCCTATAGGTACACCAAATTTTTATCTTTGATATCAATACACTTTATAACTATTAATGAGTGTGTTATAAGTTTGTTTACTTAAAATACACTGGTGTAAGATACTAAACACTTTATTTTTTGTAGTATACTCTAGACACAACTTGCAGAACTTTCTACGCCATTACATTCTTACGCAACACTGACAGCTGTCACTGTGCTGTCACCCTCTTGCCAATTGGCGCCAATTGCGTTCCCTTCTTACAACAGAGTGTTAGTATACCTATTAGAAGTTAAATAAATATGATCGCAATTTATTAATCTTGAAAATGATGCATTTAGAAACATTACTTCTCGTTCATGTTAATATACACATTCTTTTACATGTCCAAATTGGCCAACCATTTCACTGAGTCAAGACAATTTGGTAAACGACTTGCAGTGGCATAGCGCACTCAGTTCTCTCGACAAACCTCCTAAGTGGAACTTCAGTTCTACCTTAACGTCACAATACTATAACCACCGTTAAGTCATTTAAATCTATTCAAACTCCACGATAAATATTAATGATACTCAAAAGAACTTTTAATTATGCCTGAACTTATAAATAACTACGCATTGTTTATACCTACTGTTAATGAATACGATCGAAATATTTGAATCTACTAATTTCTACACCAGACTTTAGCTTGGTTAAGTAGTTGTTTTAACGATCCAAGCCAAAGTATGATGTTTAAATTAAACAAAATGTAGAGAACAAATGACAATGCTCCAATGCGGATCAGTGAAGTTACAGGTTAGTAGCCAACTGAAATTAAATGTTTTCAGATTAATAAATTAACGATAAAAACTAAACTAACGGTTTAATAATAATATGCTTACGAGTAGGTACATTGTGTATTGATTAAAAATACCTATATTTTAGCATACCTCATGACTTTATGATATACTGATTGAGCTGCTGACCTGGCGAACTCCATACTGGCTAAAATCAATTTATCTATTGCTGAAAACTGCTTTAAAATCCATTAGGTACTTAGTTTAAAAGATCTAAGCGAACAGGTAACGAAAGCAACTTTCATAATCTACAACTAGAAATAACTATCATAGTCTAAAACTAGAAATAGTGAAATAAACTGGGTTTAATTTTTGTTTAGAATAATAGATTATTATTGTTGTTATTATTATTGTTATAAAGTAAAGATTTACAACCATACAAACAAGACAATTTTATTTACTATGTTACCGAACACTACCGCTACAGGCGACTTTTTTTTACTATGTAGGTAAATAATCGGCTGGTTATCTATAATGAATAAGATGTAAGTGATTGTATGCTAATCAATAAAATAATGTATTTCCGATATGCTAAGTCTACAGTAACCCAAATGTTTTTTTTGTTAAGAATAGTAAGTAGGTAGGTATATAATTATAAGGTATAAATAGAGAATTAAACGGTGCTTGTCTAGTATCGTCTTGTTGATCACATTGGCACCGGACTTTTTGGTGCCGAAAATTAAAAGTTCTAGCTGTAAGTTTTCTTTATAATCTCATTAAAATAACGCACTGTTTTTTCACACCCCTCGCCTACCTATAACTTATACCTAAGTAGTACTCGTATAATCGAAGGGCGCATACACTCTATGGATTATCTCTGGATTCGAAATTCTTTAAATCACTGAATTTTCCAAGCTTTTATTGATGTCCGCAAATATTCTTCTTTTGGAACGGCTTCAACCAAACCTTAAATCAAAATCGATAGTGTTTAGTACGTCTTAAAATTTTATAGCTGTTCTAATGTTGAACAGAATTTATTTTCTACCAATAAACATAATGTACGTACGGACAAGAATTATACATAGAAAAACGTGTATTTTTTTACATTTTGTATAGACAAGTGAGAATGGCGCCAACACCTCAGGAGATGTGTGGGGGCCAGCAGGAAGAGCGCGCGGCGGTGGGCGAGCGCGTCGTCATTTCCGGCATGTCGGGGCTCTACCCCAGCGCAAGACACGTCGCAGATCTTGCCGACATACTCTATAATAAGGTATCTATCGTACTAATATTGTAAACGCGAAAGTTTGTAAATATGGATGGATGTTTGTTTGTCTTTCACGTAAAAGCTACTGAATGGATTTCTATGAAATTTTACAATAATATAATATTCTTATAAAGGACTTAGGAAAGAAAAATTTTAAAAATAGCCTGGCATGTTGATAAAATACTTATTTTCTTTACCCAAAAAAACTAAGACGTTTCCTTTCATATGAGAAAGTTCTCATTTATGAAATGTTTTATTGTGTTTATTTTAGGTCGAAAAGAAAAGTAAAGTTTATTACATTCACTCATTTTGATATTTTTACTCAAATTACTTTTATTTAATCGAATGTAATTTATTCACAAAACCATAAAATATACTTAGTTCTACACATTCTTATGTCTAATTCTAATTATAGTTACAACTTAAAATGAATGTACAGGAAAATCCCATTTCTTCGGACGATTCTCGGTGGACGTACGATCACCCGGAGGTGGCCCAGTATGTGGGTAAGGTGCCGGAGTTGAAAACTTTTGACGCCCAATTCTTCAAGGTGCACTACCGTCTCGGCTACAGCATGGACTCCATGTGCCGCAAGATTCTCGAACAGGCCTATCAAGCCATCTACGACGCTGGTGAGACCTCTGTCCCTATATCCCTATGTCTGCTTAAATCTTTAAAACTACGCAACGGATTTTGATGCGGTTTTTTTTATAGATAGCGTGATTGAAAAGGAAGGTTTATATGAATAAACGTTCACAGTTTTTCTGTAGTGTATTTAGTATCAGCATTTAATTTAAGT
>DWQK01002772.1:0-12533 GCA_018231225.1 Noctuana stator | reverse complement strand
AGTGCTTCGTGGAATCTTCGCCAAAATCTATCAACTACTGGGTTAGAGATTCGAGTGAGTATATCAGAAATTTAATGTATTGTTTATCTACACGAAAATTTTTAACTTTTTTAATATTGATGAACAACTCGTTCGTTTATAACTTCATAGATGCAGTTAGCAACTTGATCGAAAATATTTATTTTAAACAATTAATAAATTTTAAGCTGACGTTTAATTGTAAAATAATCATTGATTCTAGAATAGAATAGTAAGCATTTATTTTGCAGCTATACAAGTTTTATAGTAGGTACACAAATTTTACAGAAAAACACAAAAGTAATGTAAAAAGAAAATAATAACCCTCAATATCGTAGGTATAGCAACAAAAAAGGATTTTGATTATTTTCTCAAAGCAATTATCAAATATCTATTGGAATATATTTATTTATCTATTTGAGTTTATAAATTCCCGCACTATTAAATAATATAATAATATCATTCTATATAATCCGGAAAGCCGTAAAATACGTGCGCACCAAAAACGCGAGACGCTTAAACGATAAGCTATTTTTTATCACATCAGATGTTACGCAGAAACCTCATCTCGTGTCCAGTACCGCCGAGTCACGCGATCTTATTGTTCCTCGGGGAATACGTCGCCTCGTTGCCATGACAACAAACGTCACCAGGGCCTAGGTAATCTTGTCTGGGAGTGTAATTAAATACACTACCACTTAAGGTTAAGTCAAAAACAATTTCTTCAGATGTTATGATGCGCTAAATGTTGGCGTTACAGTTTCCCGACCGACATTTTAGGTATTTATTACGAGATTAGGCAACAGATTAAACTAATACTGGCATTACGAATGCGACACGCCCAAACCCAGGCCATGTTTTAATACGCTTGGAGCATTTCCAGTAAATGAGTGGACCGCAAATAAACGCTTTGTGTATGATAGATAGACTGATATAGGTAAGGGAAGATCGTACGCTAAA
The DNA here is from genome assembly GCA_018231225.1 of Noctuana stator. Taxonomy (NCBI): domain Eukaryota; kingdom Metazoa; phylum Arthropoda; class Insecta; order Lepidoptera; family Hesperiidae; genus Noctuana; species Noctuana stator. Next base: position 11,555 of record DWQK01002772.1, on the reverse strand, counting down.
CTTATTACTATTTGTTACTAAGATCAAAAAGGATGAGTATTTTATGATAACGACAAAGCAACAATGAAAGTTTATTATTTTGACCGAGGTGGGGCGAGGCTTATTTGATCCTTCGTCTATGGAAGTCATTTAAGATAAGACGCGAATGAATACCTATCATACAAATCATCCATTAAACTGCATTATCGTTTACTTCTAATTTTAAGAGATTCCATTATGCAGAATATCCAGATTGAAAACATTACCAAATAAACGTTAAAGTTAAAATTTACATTGCAGACGCAATTACCATAAAGGTTCTAGAACCTAGCTAGCTTTTATAATTCACTTGATAAATAACAGTTACAATTAGTTGAAAAGAGAAACATTTGAAAATTCAATAATACGAGTAGGTACTCGTATTCATAACCTGCGATTATAGGTACCTACATTGTTATTTTATTTTTACAAAAAGGCACTTGATGAGTAAAAGATACCGTGTAGAAATGTAGTTTTACATGGTATCTTTTACTTTAGTATTATAATACTATGTCGTCGCTAGTACCTACATAATTATCATAATGTTTTGAATTAGTCTAGTAATATAAAAGTTTATATCTTAACCATTAAAAATGTTTAAATCAACTGCCATTCCCAACACCATTATGTATTCATTTAATTTTAAATGAAAAACATCAATCTTTAACTAATCCTGCGGTCTGTTTGAAATTGGCGTAGTTTTTTGGCAAACCATAACGTGGGCGGGACCTGGCTTGCAAGTAATGAGATATTAAGATTAAATTTACGAGTACGTCGAGTTTAAGTCTTAAGAAAAGTGACCTATTGTGGTGAAATAAGACAAAGGTCGTTAGTTCCAATTGAGTGGACGTGGCGTTTACGAGGCGACGCCGAAAGAGGACCAACAAAGCTTTTATAATTTATATCTTATGAATGTACGATATTGCCTCCATTATATTATTTGGAACAATTCCGGCCAGCTTGCGCGGTTTCTTGGAGTTTCGGTGAATAAAAAAATAGGATTGCAATAAAAAAGTATACAGTTTAAGTACTGGGTTTAATAGTTAATGATATTAATCACTCGTATCAGCGGTGATAGAACAGTGGTAAAAAAATTGAAAATAATGATTGATTTTAATAAACAAAATAAATGGTAAAATTCCATTAAATAAATACATGATTTTAGTGATTTTTAATTACTGTCATTATCGGCGACTTGTGCCCGAGGCTCGCGCAGGTCACAATATAATATAAGTGTAGACTGAAGGTATTAATGTAAGAACAGAGTGCAGAACCTACTATCAAGTAGCCTTAAATATTACTTAAATACGAAGATTTAAAAGCAAAATTTTAATATCAGCAATAAGCAAATCTGCTTCAAATGGTGCAGTATAATTTCTGACTGCAAGTTTCGCATTTAAAGCAAACATTCCGACAACTCGTGCCGCTCTAGCAAACGTACTGACACTTTGATAAGACGATAAGTTTTGTGTTTCTTGTTAGGAAAACACTATTAATATAATTAATATCACAATAATTATTATAAAAGAGTTATATTATTGTACGCGACAGCAAAAGCACCTTTAACATTTTCTTGTTATTTGGTAGGTAATATTGGGAATGTGTGGATGTTAAATCTATACTAATATAATTATAAAGCTAAAGAGTTTGTTTGTTTGTTTGAACGCGCTATTCTCTGGAACTACAAGTCGAAATTCTTTTTGTGTCTGATAGCTACATTAATGAGGAAGGTTATAGGCTATCAAGCGTTACGTCACAATTCTTAAAGCGGGTGAAACCGCGTGACACATCTAGTTGATTATATACGTAAAATGTAACTTTAACCAATGAGTAGAGTCAAACATGATTGGATATTTTCACTTCTTCTTAGCAATCGGTAAAAAACATTCAGAGATTATTTAAGGAACATTTATAAGTATCTACTAAATCATTAGCTAAAATACATGATTTAAGTATGTAACAATAATTTTTAGATGTTATGAACATTAGTATATTTTCAATACGACCAAAGCGCACATCCTACTAAGTCAAGACTGGTTTCAATTCGCTAAGTTACGCTCAAGTAAGCATACCAGACGTACCAATGTGTATAGTACACATCCAGGTAAGCCGTGTAAGGTTCTAGTGCAAATTAGTGCTGCTGAGCCGTGATTTTACCATTAAATAGATGAATAGAGAAATTTTAATGTGTTTTAAACTCAAAAAGATATGCCGGTATATTATAAATTAGGCAAAAATCATGAAAACTCTCATGAAAACCTGTATCCTTAGGAAGAAATCGTATTACGGCAGTTTTATCAAAAGATCTTCCCTTAATGATGAGAAAGGCTTAAAGCAAAAAAATAATATATGCAATCCTCGAGTTTTGTGAGACTCACAATAAATGTCAATTCATATTTATATATACATTCAGCCAACAGACCAATCTAATTAATAACTAAAACTAACAATCAATATTTACAATATTTCAATTTAAATACGGAAAGCCTAAATTCAATGAACCCAAGGCTTGAGTTATTTGAATAGTTTGTAATACATAATGAAGTCGATACAACGCTGGGATCAAGTAAATAATAATAGCTCGGACAAAGTTTCTAATAGTTTAATAATCGGACAAGTCACGCAAGCTAAACTTCATAACCCCAACTGCATACTCGTAAAAGCAAATCACCAATAAGTCGGAGAAGTGCGGCGGCGGAGTCGTAATAAAATCTCACGTTATATCTACACTGAAATATCCATTAGTAGCCATTCGAGCGTAAAATAAACTGAAAGTTGCGTAATAAAATAACACATTTTCTCTTCTTGGTCTCATAACATCCTACATGTCAAGAAAATCTGTGCGCAAAACGTAGCGACCCCAAATCACACCATTACGTATTCACGAAGAATGGTAATGTCTCAGATTGTATTGCATTTGTTAGAATGTACCACTATGATTCGGCTGTTATAAATTTAAAACATGCCTTCAACCTTTTACATGTCCTACTACTGGGCACGGGTCTCTTCCTACAACCAGAGAATCCCTGGAGCATACTCCACCACGTTGCTCCAATGCGGAGATACGTGTTAGTGGAAATCTGTATTGGATGTTGTCAAACTACTCAAAGGACATTCTACTAGTTTTAGCGATATACCTAAGTAATATTCGCTTAAAGATTAAAGTTCATCTTTAGGTAGGTACTAATTCGTATTAATATCCATCAGACGGTTTGATAAGATATTGTCTTTGTAGTCTAATAAATTACATATTGTTAGCGCGATAGTTGGCCATCTTACTAATGTATACAAACTGAGAATGTTTCAGGGGTGAGCTAACTTAGTTACTTAGGGTGGTAAGCGATAACTAGGTACGATCATGAATTCTGCTAATGTCTGACAATACGGACTCCGATAAAATTTCATCCGATGGACTTGAAATTTGGAATTGTAAATGCCAAGAGCCGGAAATCATATTCTTGCATTGGTATGACATTGAACTATTGATCTGTAACGGTTTAAACTGATTATATCAATGGGTTTTAGAAGGGACATTATGACATAGTTTTTTCTAATAGGAATACAATCAGACTTGTTAATAATGTCAAATTCACTAACGCCCACTTGGCCAGCAGTGTAGTTGATAGGTGGCTAATTAAGCCATAAGTAAGGTTTAGGCCAAGTCAAGGCTTTAATATAAAAGATAATATATTAAAAGAGAAACCATCAATACCAATTACCTACTCATTACGGTTAAATTATCGCCTCCCAATCAAAAATTAACACCACGTAAATTATGCTAAAAGCGTTCTCTACAAAATACCCGCTACTAATTTAATAACTCGTGAAAAGCGAAAAGGATTATGTGGATCTTAAAACACTACAATTTCTAAAACAGGTCCGCATTGAAAATTAACCCGTAAATTTCAAGCGACAAGTGCTGAGTGGGGAACTTTGCGAAACCGCCGTAGGGTACAAGAAGAAATACGTAGTAAGTAACGGGTAACATCTCGTTACTCTTAATTCAGCTCATTACTGCTAGTTTTATCCTTACAACTAAATCGAATTTCTTAATTGAAGGACTCTGATTTATGGATTCAAGATGACAGGCGTTTTCTATTCTGTTTTACAACGCTCGACTAGCTTTGTGGTTTCTTAGTTGGCATACAGGCCGATGAAATAGAATTGAAATAATTTTATTGAGATCTAGAGTAACCTTGTACTACGTATAGGTACAGTATGATTAAATAAATAAACATATATAACTTTAAAGCCAAGTAACAAGATTATTTCTATTATAGGAGTAGCTACGGCTTGTTTAAATGAGTATAAAACTCATTCTTCCTATACAATTTAATTACGTATTATTTAAAACAATTCTGTATGATTAATATTAATATTTATTTTAATATCGAACTGTTTATTCTGATTAGGTAAGTGAAATGTGTTTTCTTTTCATAGTAAATGTTTATAACCACAATATTTAGCGGGAGTTAGAAAAAACATTTGAAGAAAAAAGTTTTTTTGTTTACTTTTCATTGCTTTGACATCGGTTTAACATTGTTTGCAATGATATTGTTAAAGCGAGTAAAGGTGGTTGATGCTGGACAAACTTTGATCTTAGACCATCGTAGTTCTTAGACCACTTTAGATAAGGCTTGTTTGAAAGGCTGTCCTTAAAATCAGAAGGCGCATCTACAATCACGTTTGCTACTCATTTAAAATTAAAATAAATCAATCAAGTCAAACGAGTTTCTTACATGCATTATTTAAAGTTAGAATCTCATCGAACAGAATAAAATGGGTTAACTTTTTAAAGGTTAGAATAGAATAGTCAGCTCCCGAGGGATTCGTTCGCCGGTCAAGTGCGACGCGTTATTTTAACGACGAACAATTTGCTTTGCGGGAAGGGGTTGATCCGCATTGTGGTTATTTCGCCACTTTATACCAATTCCCTCCCAGCTTCACCCCTTTTGACATTTTGTTTCCCAAGCGGCATAAAAATATGGAACGCCACAAAATGCTTACCTACATTTCAATAATGATTTCTTTTACAATACTATTAAAATCGTGGACTATAAAATTGTGTTTCTTATAGGTACAACGGAATTAAGTAAAGTGTATCAGGTTATATCCTATATAACAACGGAATTTAATTTTTTTGTATTTAATTCCTGTCTTTCCGATAAAAATTTCGTGGAAGACACTATTCTATTGTGTGATTAATCTTAATTAAATATTCCTGGTATTGAGACTTTTCAAGTTAGAAACGATTCCAAAGAAATATATTTTGACATATTACTATAGAAACATGTACGAGTACGTGCGTATAAAATCAAACATTACTGTTAAAGAGTTACTAAAAAGGGAAAATCAAAATTATTATTCGGAATTTCCAATAAGAGCCATTAATTATTAATGGAAACCAAATTGATTGAGCAGGAAGCTTTTAGACTGGTTTCTGAAGGACTAATCAACACTAATCAACAGTCAAATATTGACATATGTGTCTATCTTTTTTGATTTGATCATTAAGTACTAATAAGTACACTAATAACATTCTCAAATAGAGGTGTCGAGTTTTGGGTTCCGAACGCAACGTTTCAGCGTTTTAAAATTGATTGACATTAAGTCGACATACGCGTTAGCAGAATAAGATATAAATTGGGCTTTTGGTAACAGGCGGTTACTCGGTACCTAATTGTGGGAACGTGAAGCCTTAGGTGTCATATACGAAACATGTTCGTAGAACAATCCCCTTACCACTCTCAGCTACGAGATTGACGCAGGGACCGAGTGTTAATTATTAAAATGCATTAACGCTTCAACTTAGCGACGATATGATCCGCATTACGTCGATCAAGCCATTGTTATACCAAGCCCAGTGACTGGCTCTTTCGTAAAGTCAAAGGGCACAAGGGCACAGAGACGATCGTCATCCTACGTTGTCATCAATCTATGTTAGGCCTTCTGACATGTAAGTGTTAATTAAGCAGGCCTTACTCGAGCGTAATTAAGAGTGTTACGGTGTTATTTTAGACATTAATTGAGATGAAATTTCTTGTTATAACGAAACGAGGTTCGGGCTTGTTCAGTAATTTTGTTCGAAGGCCCTCTATGCCGCACGTCGCAGCGCACTGAAGAGTAAACAGACTGAAGTTTCGATCGAAATTAAGATTAGGCAAAACATTCTTGCTGTTATCGCTTCCTTTCAAAGTTCGTTTTGAACAGTAGCTTCATGAATACGCTACGGTCGGTAGATAATAATTATTTTTTATTTGTATTTCGTGATACAGAGATAGGTACTACATTTTATAGATAGATATGAACAATTTAGAGGTAGCAGAAGCTGAACAAGAATAAAATAAGAGGTTCATATTTTTTTCACTTCGCTTACGTTTTGTTTTTATTAATATTATTACATGATTGACAATCCTACTAATATTATAAATGCGAAAGTTTGTATGTTTGTTTGTTTGTTACTCTTTCACGCAGAAACTGCTGAACCGATTTCCATGAAATTTGGCGCACACATAGAGGGTAACTTGGATTAACACATAGGATAGTTTTTATCCCGAAAAAATGTTCCCGTGGGATGCCATTTATCGAGGAAGGCTATGGGCTAAGCGTTACGTTACAATTCTTAACGCGGGTGAAACCGCGGGACACAGCTAGTATATAATAATGTGTAAATAGTAAAGATAAATAAACTGTTTTAAGATGTATTAAGCACCCCTTTTATTTCCATCCCACAATACTACTATAACAATGGAATGTACAATTCGTGATTTGCTTTATTTTATACTACGATGCCTCTTAATGATTACGCGTCGCGTCATCTGTCAGTGAAACTTGTGCAACCAATAAGTTTTATTTTTATGTATTTGCAACTCATTATAAATAACGCTTCACACTCACAGTAAATATGTAATTAACTCTATGCACGTGATATAAAATCCTCCGTGAGCGCAATATTGTTAAAATGCTGTTTTGTCTTTGCTTATTTATAACTAGACAGACAATACTTTTATATACACTGAAAGGAAGAACAGACAGACATATTCCACGCTAGCGACGCAGAAACCCGCTGTTGTTTTAATCCCACACACCTCTTTACAGAATTATCCTACAACGCTATGTAAACCAGGCTTTCGGGAAATTATGGACAATTTTTTTATTTCACTTTTTTATGGTACTGTCAAATAATTTTGTTTTGTAAACTGTAGTTAAGTGAAGTTAGTGTGCACTAAACCACCCATTAACATTTATATTCAACGGCATATTATCATTGTTATCAAAAAGTATGTGGATGTATTGTTATTTGTTACACTTGTTACAACTGAAAGCTCAATCGTTCGTCTCTGCAAAATAATTCCGGTGAGAATACTAGTCACTATCTATATTTCAGGAAGAAAAAGAGGTTCATAATTATAATAAAAAATAACAAAGAAAAGAAACACAAAATAGTAAAAAATGGAAGATAAAGAAATAAAATAATTATGAGCTTACTCTACGCATTTAAAAAAAATACTTTGAGATATATAATTTATAAATATGTCCAGAAATATGTAACAGTCATTCTCTTTACTTTCCAATATGTGACTCCAAATTCTGGAGGACTGTCCTTCAAAAGCAAAACTCGTGGAGACCCTCAAACATAACACAACGGTAAAATACCTCTTGCTAGCTTTAAGAGCGCCCTGCCACATCTGGTACACATTTAAGAGCAATGTATGACATCAATAAGGCACAACAACATTTGCCCTTTTCTTTACTAAGAACACACACACATACACACACCCATCTCTTACTAACACCCACTTATCCCATATTTCCGTCTCATTTTTCCAAAGGAATTTTTCCAGCCCGTTACGCGGATCCCTCGCGAAAATGAGTAAAATATATTTAGCGTCAAATGAAATCATTTGTTTCGATCTACATAATAAAGCACGTTTTTGCACTCTCGATTGTTTGGTATTAATGGAATTGAATCTTGCTTATATCGTGTATTTTCATGGTTGGCCTGAAAAGAAAATGTTTAGTTCAATTAAGGATTTGTGTATCCTTCACCGTATAATACTCGTAGCTTGCCTTTAACCCATTGTTATATGTTCCACTGCTGGGCACGAGTCCCACCCACAACGGGGGAAGGCCTGGAGCACATAAGGCAAGCTCTATTGCGGATTGGTGGAGATACGGGTTAGTGGCCAACCCGTGTCTGATTGCCAAAGGGCCTTTCCTCCGGAGCACGAAAGCGGGCATGAAATTTACCACTAGCGGTCACCCATTCGAGTATCGACCGCGCCCGAAGTTGCTTAAGAGTGAGATCGCTTGCGATCCACACTACCCTCGAGGCTACGCACACTTCATATTTACATATGTAGCGTATAGTATGTAGTAAGCTACATTATTATAAAACTAATATACCAATTAAACAACTGAGTATAAATTTCTTCGTCAGCAGCCATTATAAAACGGAGCAATACAAAATAAACAACATGTTACCAATTCTAAACGTGTAAACTTAACGTAGCTAACATTTAAACAACTGTCAAAAAATCTAAAATCGGAACTTAACTTCTGTTAGACTACGAAAAACACGATGTTCGAGAATAAATTAGCAATGACATGAATTTTAATTTCGTAATTGAATATCAATTTAACCCGACGAGATCCGAGATCAATATCGATCGATAATCGGATTTATTGCCCTGCATCACGCGATAGCAATAGAATCGGTAGGCTAACATGCTAATTACGACATCAACATATAAATGGTATCGATGTGTTTTTCTACAATTTTTAAGCCCACGCGATCGCGAACGAGTGTAGTAAGAACATGTATAATATATCTGTAGTCACAGATGTCATGTCATATTTCTTCTATTTAAATAGCTTATGTAAACTGTAATCTTATATTTTGGTTTTTTGGTCGACCTGCGTTGTGTATAATGTTAAAATAATAAATACTTAGATACAAAAATAAGTCTGTGTACTGGCAACACTATTATCTTTTTAATAAATTATCTATTTCTATAATTTTCTTGTACCATTTTAATTTATTAACAGATATCCAATGAATTTCCGCCATAACACGCGTTCACAATCACACGTATGTATCATTAATAATTGAAACATAAGCCGTAGACCCACAAATTGACAATCGACGCGGTTAAATGAAACAGAACAGTTATTCGCGTCAAATAAAACAATATCGTGGTGAGGGGATCCAGAATTCAGCCGCTGTGTCTGTTAAATTTGGCTAGTCAGCAGAATTAGCGCTGACGCTATAACGTCATCAATATGTAACTGAACTACATTGATAATGCTAGTTAGCTACGCATATGTGGTCGATGTTTAATGCATTTTTATATAAAAAGATTGCAGTGTGATCAATGACATATTACCTATAGATAGGTCACATCCTTGCATTAAAAAATGGCACGAATATTAGTAGGTGGAATCCCCGCCGCGCTGATTTTACGCATCAAATGACACATTTTTCCTTTTTTACATCGTTTCGAAACACATGAAGGCATTGTATTCTCACTTTTACAAGCTGAAATTTCGCAACGTCAACGTGTAGTCCTGACGCGCACTGATACGTGACTAACTCAAGGTCGGGTAATTACCTTAGTTTTTTGTTGTCAACATTCAGAGCGGACACCGCATCTATACCTATTTGAACATCAGGGTGTGATGCAGTTGTGGTGTTCCTTTTCGGAAGAACCTCATCTAGGAGGTGTTTTGGAGGGATACTATATCCCTATTCGTACATGTAATCAAATGATAGGTATTTATTACAGTAAGCCTGCAGTAATTGAGTTTCTGTGGCTTGCAAATAAGCTAACTCTACAACTGACTATATAATTATTATCTTCACTCATTAATAACAAATACACGTCCGTTATTCTAAACAGCACAACTATATAACTATTCGACAATTCAGTGGTGGCGTGAACGTTACAAATTTCAGTTAGGGCTCAACTAAACTGAAATCAGTTTAGCAGTTTAACACGTCCGCAGAACGGCGAGAACTGATGCCGGAATCAATACCCGTCCGCTGCTAAACGGCAACTCATCAGTCGGCAATCAAGACTGCATGGTTATGTTTTAACAAGAATAGTTTGAAGTAGTTATATACAACCTTTAGTTAGAGCAGAAAGGGTTTAGAGTGATTGCATTTCGGCATACCGTTCCGGTAACTTCAGGTTTGCTACCGTGCGTACCTACCTCAAATTTCGCTGCAAGACTATGGTTGCTGCGTATAAGAGGCATTGCTGCTAGAGGCATTGTTGCTTCATACCAGAGACATGGCGGCAAGAATTATGGTTGCTGCATATAAGAGACATGGCGTCAAGAGGCATTACATAAATAAAAAACGCTTCACACACACAGCCCCACCCTAGGATTCCCTGTGTCGTGGGTGATGATAACACAAACACCATGATGCTGATGGCGTGCTGGCATGGTAACCACTACACCATGCGGGTCCTCTGCATTATGGGTCGTGGGTGGGTCATTTTGTTGCTGCATACCAGAGACATGGCGGCAAGATTTATGGTTGCTGCATACAATAAGTATTGGCGGGTGAATTTTGAATTCTCTCTAAAATATTCATGTACGTATTACAAAGTACCATGTTGTTTTGTTTATTAAGTTTTGGCGCGGATCAAAATATTCAGTGTTTAATTTAAACGCGCGAATTGTCAATTTGTAGAGCCATGGCTCACGTTTCAATTATTAATAATACGTTTGATTATGAACAGGTGTTATGTCGACAGTTGGATACATGGTGTGAATTATTTAATGAAAATCACGCGTTCGATGGGGTTTCATATACCTACAATAATTTTTTAAAATTTTAGTTGATTTTCGTTTAATGCGTAATAATATGAGATATCTAAGGAGGTTAAGCGATATAATTAAATGTGTTTCTTGTTGGTATTTAGTTGTATTTTTAGCTTATTCTATTTTTTTCTAGTTATCTCTATCATGTGCTTTTGATTAATTTTGATTCGGTAAGCAGTTTATACTTGTGGTTATGAAAACTAAGAATAACGTACAACTAAGTTATAAACCGAATAGTTTTCCTTAACATGGTCTTGTTAAGATTACAATAAAAATAATAAATTCATTTTTGTTCTTACAAAAATGATGATACCTACCTACAATAGATATTATTAAAACCATAACAGTTAAACAAAATATACTAACTACTTTTATTTGATTGAGTATAGTCAACATCATCGTTCAATCACTCGCCGAGTTATGAAAGTCATCAATAACCGGTGAACTAGCTAGCTGGAACTGCCATCGATCTCGACTTGCAACGATATTCCATAATTAGTGCCATAGTTACAGTTTGAGTTGGAATATGTTAAAATTATAGGCTAGGCTCGAAGGGTAAATCATCAAGAAGTTGAATATACAATACAAAACAATAAATACCCGTGTCACTCATATCGTCCACCAACTCAAATTCAAATTCAAAATTGTTCATTCATCATAATGTTCAATGGATGAACGTTAAATAATACGGTACATCGGCTTTAGGC
>DWQK01002771.1:0-12536 GCA_018231225.1 Noctuana stator | reverse complement strand
GTTTCACCCGCGTTAAGAATTGTGACGTAACGCTTGATAGCCTATAACCTACCTCATTAATGTAGCTATCAGACACAAAAAGAATTTTTAAATCCACCTTGTAGTTCCAGAGATTAGCGCGTTCAAACAAACAAACTCTTCAGCTTTATATATTAGTATAGATTAAATGATTCGCTACAAATTAGCACTAAATGTCACTATTCAACGAAAGGGTTTTGAAAGCCATAGACAAGCCTAACCTTTAAATTCGTATTTGTTTCTGATTACCGGTGCTGAGTTAAAGTAAACTTGTCATGTAAAGGGTTCTACCACCCGCTGTTTCACGTAGAGGTAAATATGGATCGTAACAAATGTATCAAACATTTAACAATATCATTAACTTTCACTAACTCTGTACGCACCTATCAATTAGACTCGTTATATTAATATTGATCGGTTAATTTAATTAATGAACACAATATACTTACAACATATAAGCTGGTACAGGGTGTTGCAGAGATACAATACGAGTATTTTAACTGTATTTGGACACGAAGAACACTAAGTAGTAAGGAATTATACAAATACACATATTAATGTGACAGGAATTAACTTTAAAATTTAAAAATATTTAAAAAAATTATTGCAATTTAACATTGCACTTTTTAATAAAAACACTTTATTTATTTACGATTTGTTTTGGGAGTGGGGATTTTGTTCCTGAATTGATCATTGCAATGTCATTACATATTTCTTTTTCAATTTAATTTTTTAAATTTTACTCTTTTATTCTGTTTGTTTAGAGAATAATATTATGTTAATAGTGGATATTACGCACGGTTCTATGAGGCTTGTTAATTAATATAATTATAGTTTTAGTTTATTACATAATATCTAATAATAAGTTAGATCACTGTTATATCAAGTTTCAAATAATGACTGTAATAAACGTTCTTAAATACATAAATGGTATTTGATTGTCACGTGTTTAAACACTCCCTGTATAACGTTTTCCACCGAAACATCTATTGTGCGGAACATTATAAATCTTCTTTCAAAAACAATTATATCGTTGTCTGCGGGTACTGGGTGGTCTGACTGGACCACCAAAACATTCTCTATATCCGATAGTGTACACAATTGATCACGACTAAATTAAAACTGTAATAATCAGTTAAAATAATACGTGCACAACACTGAGAAATGGTTTTTTACCTTGTTGACTCATATATTTTTGATGAGCACTTTTATAAGTAAGTAAGATATTAATTAATTCAATAAATGTCATATATAAATATAATAATATATTACTATCGTGATTTTTATAAATTTCATATTTTTACTTTAGGTACCTAATTTTATTGTTCCGGGATGAATATTCCCCTTTGTGAAGTGATTTTAGGCCTTAAATTACTTAGCTTAACTAAAAATATTTTTTCACAAAGTAAGATTTTTGGCCAAACTTTGTGGCAATAAGAATGATCTATCCCTTGCTTAAGACATAAACGCGGTGACATGCATTGAAGGGACAAACTGTTATTTTGTACTTTTAATACAATTATATCTTATCTATACATGAACAACATAAATTACCTCTATTTCAAATAATGTAAATAAGTACGCACAAATTAACTGTATTCGCAAATCGATCTAGAATTAACTTGTCTGATAGTGGCTTTACTTTATTTTATTGGTTAATAGATACTAACAACTTTTTTATCACTGTCTTTTGAAATACAATACAAATAAAAACAAAACATTTCTTGATTATCATTCAACAGATTACACAAAATTTATCACAGCTTATAAAACTCTTGCCATAAACATCACATCTGTATGAATCTATTTAGTGTTTCATTTATGACAGCGCACTTGCATGAAGAATCTCATTCTTTACGTAATTATTCTTAGGGCTTTATTTTCTTTCATTGGTTAATAGGTACTAACAATTTTGTTATCACTGTCTTTTTAAATACAATACAAATACAAACAAAATATTTTTTGATATTATTAACTCAACAGATTACACAAAACTCACTTTATAATAACAATGTATCACAGATTATAAAACTCTTGCCATAAACCCGGCTTGGTTCTCGGAAGCTATGCGCGCTGAGCACGCATCTCGGTAACATTGCGCGGACACACTTGATTTATGCGCGATTATCGATTAATTCAAGCAGCGCTCGTAAATATCATCGATGTTATTGAGGTGAGTGCGAAATGCATCGAGTAAAGTATGCACCAATTAACGCTCTCGGTTAAGACCTTTCATGACTGTTTAATGGCTGTGAGTAACGAAATAGGCTTAGAACTTCCTAACGTCACAAATTTGTTTAATTGCTTGTTCTGAAATATTGCAGTACTCGTACCCATCGTTCGCTATTTCACCTTCATGTAGTGAATTTTCAAGTCTTGGATTAGGAATTTTAGTTCCATTTGCTTTTACTAGTGGTGCATCTGGTTTTCACACAAATTATTGAAGCAAAAGAAAGGTAATTTGAAAAATGTACATGGAGCTGTTCAGTAACTATTCAGTAGTATTATATTTGAATACAGCGGTCGCTGTATTGACTCGAAAGGAATATCTAGAATGGAAAAAAATTTAAAAAGAAATCTAATACATTAAAAAAAAAATCTAAAATGCCTGTGTCAAATTTCATCCTTAAGTTAAAACGAACATTCACAGTTACAATGAATTGAAATAATAAGGAATTTCGAGACTACACGGTACAATATGTGATATTTTTTATACACGTAGCAATAATAAAACACTATTGTTGTTTGTGGGTAACACAAAAAACTGAAGCGAGTACGGACCTCGCGAGACAACGATCAACACCCAACATTCGATTACAAGGCAGACTCTCCAAGATGAGTTTACCAACGAGGTGTAGAAACGATTGTCGGCAGGCGTGCGACCGATAGGTTTTTTGTGAGCAGAATAGGAGCACTCATCATAGCGTAACAAAAAGCCGACGATAGCCTCCACACAAAGGCGCCACCGTCCGCGCGTCCGTCGATTACGCTATATGACAAAGCAGTTTGGCTCGAACAACGCGCCATATTGATCCAAACAACTCCTCTATTTTGCTTCGGCTTTATTAGATTTTTTATACCGCTGATAGCCTCATCTGCAACTGGTTCGAGCTGACCTATCATTTTCAATGTTGAGGTAGAGTTTAGGGGTCGTCTTTGTTTGGCCGGGTCAGTAGTCGATGCTGACTCCCGTCGCGCGATCTATGGCATTGTACGGGCGCTCCAAATTGTTGGTTTAATCTAGCTTTTTATGAACATAGTTTTTGATTGTGAACGCAATACCAGTCTGATTGTCTGATGACTGCAAAAAGTGAACGGTTGATAAAGTAATCGTATTATTTATGTCGCGTCCCGGTAAGACTTTCTTGCAGTACTGGCCACTATTATTATTACGAAGTGGTCATAGTCGCTGGTAGTGTAGATCGTAAGTGATCTTGCAAATTGAGCAACCTCGGGCGCGGTTAGTACTTGAAAGGTTGACCACTTGTGACAGATTTTAGTGCACCCCTCCGCGTGAAAGGGCACGTTATCCCATCGATCGCGGTTGGTCGGAGGTCTTTTGGGCATTATCACATCCGACTCACATTAGACGCTAACCAATCCGCATTGAAACTGCGTGGCAGAATATGCTCCAGACCTTGTCCGTTTGTCGGGAGAGACCAATAATTCCTAGCAGTGGCCCATAAGTGTTGCAAGTATTACATTATTTTAATAGGTAAATTGTTCATAATTTTATTAAACGGGCCAAAACGTTAGAAGGCAAATAAGTCCTGCATTCGTTTAAAGAACTCAGTAACAAATTATTCGGTATGTTGAAAATAAGCAGAGAAACACATAAGGGAGAGTTCTTAGTTCTACACGTCGGGAGAACATCTTAATACTATAGCAACTTACGACCATCGCTCGTGCTAATCGATAATCGACGATAAATCATCCGTGTTCGATACTAAGAGCAAATAACTAATTTATGCTACATACTAACTAACTGTTCTTTAGTTTGTTGTGTTCATTTTAACTATTAATAATTTTCCGTACTGATATTAATGACTTAATGCCTATAGTATTTTGACGACCCGTCTGGTGTAGTGGTTACCACGCCAGTCCACCGTTCGAAAGATCCCGCGTTCGGTCCCCGGCGGGGCAGAAATTTAAGTGATGAATTTAGACTTCTATTATCGGTCTGGGTGTTTGTGTATTTGTCTTTGTATGTGTCCAAGCACCCACGACACAGGGAACCCTAGTGTGAGGCTGTGGGTGTGAAGCGTTATTTATTTATTTATTTATTTATAGAGGCCAATTCCAAGCTAACTTCTGCTAGAATACTAGTAATGGTGAACAAAGGTGAACGTAATAAAAAAAAAAAGCTTAATGAAAAACAAATTCAGAATATGAAAAAAGTTTAATCAATATTATATAAAAATTATTCAACGAAAAACAAAATACTAGTCTATTTTTTGATAAATCATGGTTTCTCAATTTAAAGTAGGTACAGCGAGTAAAGATAGAACCTTACGATTGTTTATTCTAGAAATAAGCTAAAACAAACGAAACCCGTAAGGAAGCTACAATACATACTGAGTGAATCTGGACCATTGTAACCACAAACAAACACGAAATGTAATTTTATCTAATACTAGTGTAAAACCGCGATGATTGCACTACACACCATGTCTATTGTGCAGCTTTCATCTTTACTGGGGATGAGCCTAAAACATGGTATCGATAAATAGATAAATAGAGTGATAGCCTAGTGGTTTAATTTCTTTAATTTCGACCTATCGTTATGGCGGGTCCGAATAGTTTTCAAATATATGTACGTTATAAGTTGTCAAGAACAAGACTCTCCGGTAAAAGTTTTCCTGAAAAAACTTGTTTGCCAGAAAGTTCTTCATAAAGTTATCGCAAAACATCTAAAGTTCACTAACCGGTACTTGGCCGTTTGGCATACCAATAACTTTGAAGTATGTCAACATTTTACATCTATAACTTACTTATGCGTTAGTATTAAAACTAACATAAACGTTAAAAACATAGTATTTAGTTTGTAGAGCTTTGACCAACGCTATGTATAAATGTAGAAAGTCATTACACATTACACTTGAAATTTGAACTGATCACGAATGATTATTAACAAAAGCCATTATCGATAACATGTAACGTATACCACTGACATCCCTATTCGCAAAATACTTTCGTCTATTTCATGGCACGTGGCTGTCGGGCAATTTCACCATAACCGAGTAATATTTTTACAACATGCGTCTTAAGTGACTCTTAATACGAAGGTAATAAAAACTATTTTTGCTCCAACAGTAAACTAGATTATTGCTTTATTGCGCACCAATTTTTTGTCCCTATTACAAAGAAATAAAGCTTACTATTGATGCACAATTTTCATCCAAGATAATGGGATCGCTGTATCACGTTCAAATATTGTTTGCCGTACTGATTATTGCTTTTCAAATCTATTTGGTTCGGCGTCTTGAGATCGAGTTGTTTGTTCAAATCTTATGAGAGTGTGAATATGTATTATTACGTAGAAGTAGATTTTACAATTACCATAACTAATATTGCCACCGCCGTAGTACCCAAACTATACAACGCTATTTTCAGCTCGCATTTCTTAGTTCGTTTAATATAAAATTGATGTTCTTTATCATATTATTATTATTTACTTACACTAATTAGGATTTATTTTAAAGAAACTAAATTCATTCCTTCATAAAGAAGGATCCCGCATACAGAAGTGCATTATCTGTTTAATTTGATCGAATCAATTGGACAAGAAATATTCATACTAATGAAGAAAGATTGTAGGTGGCAGAGCTTACAGAGTTCGCCCGGCGGTACCATCGCTGCCCTCATAACTCACCGTGCAAGTATTGTAGCAAGTACTTGTGTTTCGGTTGGAAAGGGTTGCTGCCGGACACTATATTTGAGGCCAGGAGTCTAAGATTTGGCATTATTAAAGTTTATATTGAGAATGAGTACAGATAACTAAAGTAAAGGTTTTATATCATTCGCTAAAAGATGGCGCTACAGACCTTGGGCGTTTGTTCGGGACAGTGGATCCACTGTATCGTGAATAAACAAATCATTATTGTAAAGAAACACGAAATCATTTAAAGAGGAAGACGTTATAACTTTCCCCGTACCAAATTAATGGCATCCACTCTAAAAAATACTCCCAAAAATTCATCAAATCGATAATTAACAAAGACACGCACCTAATACAAGCTTACGAACCCACGTAGCTAATCTAACCGATCG
Organism: Noctuana stator; assembly: GCA_018231225.1. Lineage (NCBI taxonomy): Eukaryota > Metazoa > Arthropoda > Insecta > Lepidoptera > Hesperiidae > Noctuana > Noctuana stator. Next base: position 6,248 of record DWQK01002771.1, on the reverse strand, counting down.
TAATGTCACGAAGGAAGCGATCGACCGTTGGCAGGTGCGCATTCACCTGTTCGCTCCCGACCGTTAGCGTACGTTGATGACGCAATCCGATCAAATGGTGGAATGGGGGTGTTTTGTATCCTGTACGTCTTACGACACTCAACTGTAAACTCCCTTTGTTCTAGTAAGTACCTTATTATTAAGCACTTTTTCTTAGCTTTGTTAATTATTGGTTTCTTGTCCAGGAATATTATCTAACATCTTGAGACAGGTATCTGAGGATAAGTTTCTTTGTAGGTCCGTTTTACAGTTTTCCGTATATAAAGTGTATATTGTTGAGTATACGCTACCGAAGCCTAATGAAGCCTTATGTTATATAACTACTAAAGTTTGTTCACTATCAGGCTAAATCTATATTGCATAGTTAATAATTTTTCACACTTCATTTCATAGGAGTGCCGAGAGTTTTTTTCCGTCGGCTTTTTTCTCCCGGCCTACCTTAGCCTAAAGGGCGCCTCAATGTACCGTATTATTTAACGTTCATCGAGTGACAAATACCTAATGCTGAATAAAAAATTAGATTTTAATTTAATAAGAGCTGTCTACAAATCGTCACAACGTCGTCGTCTTTGTCACTCAGTATTGTCACTGACAGAGACGATGGTCAGATGAATTTTGGCTACATTTATTTTACCATTATTAATATTACCATGTGCTGCAAACTGCAAACTAGGATGTTGGTCAGCTGATGGTAAGGGTAACTGCAATTTATCCCACGATCTACTGAAAATAGGATAAAAATCCTATTTGAGGTCATAGGTACGTGAAAGAGCACCTCATATCGTATCTCCAGCATCTATTCCTCTCCAAAGGAAATAACAGAACTTGCTTTCTTCGTAGCAGGTTAACCTTCCGGGGCAAACTTTGCGAGTTCTATAACCAACCACCGAATTACCTGATCGCTTGCTACGAGTAGTCTCTTAAAATTAAAATAGTCAATCTTTTTGTAACATTAATAGTTAATAAGTAAGAGACATCAAAGTTGATTACAAATACTATTTAAGCGTAAACTAGAATCGAAATTGATTGATTTGATCGAATCAATTTGACCGTTTGCGACAGTTAAACAGAACGAAAAAGATGTCTGGATGGATGTTTGCAAAACTACACAAAAAATCCGTAGTGTCATTCGCCACTTTCTGTTTTTGTCGTGTATTTTTCTATAGCTTTAGTAACAAGAAAACTATGTATGGTTAAATGGTTTCACATTATCTATTAATGATATTCTAATTAGGTATCTGTAAAAATAAAGCATTATTTGCAAAGGTGTTTTCACCAGCCTTTTGCCTTCAACCCTTTGTATGTTTGACGGTTCTCTCCCCGCAACTGGGGAAGGCCTTGAGCTTAGTCCACCACGCTGCTCCAATATGGATTGGTGGAGTATGCTGGTCACCGTAGTCACCAGCACCTATAGTAGGTTAATTATATAGGTGGTAAATATAATAAACATGTTAGTCAATGATTTGTTTAATATTTAAGTTGTCCAGTCCAGCCAAGTGCATTATTTAATAGTCTGAGTCTATTCAAATATTTCAAATTTAAAATAACGAACAATAAATTCGAATTGCGTTTAAATCGTTTTGCACGTGGGCGGGATCGCGCGAAGCTATTAATGTGAATAATATTACTGTAGTGACCGATTAATTATTTACAAAATAAATTCAGAATGTAATAATAGAAATAAGGCCATCAGTCTATAAAAAAGTGTCTAGATGCAAATTACACTCGGATCGTTATGTTTAATGGACGTTTTTATTAAATAACAGCATAATGTATTCAAAACTGATAATAAATATCGATTTTTTTAATCATACTTAGTTTCTTATAGGAGATTGAGAATTGATTTTTCTGCAACGGTAGTTAACTGTTAAAAAATTAATGATTGTGGATTGGAGACGAGAGAATAAGAATGTTTTGACACATCTATACTTTAAGAGATAAATAAAGAGATCTTTATTCTATTAAGGTCTATTAAGAGTCGAGGAGAACTTAAATTAAACTATGCCGACCCGGTAAGCGATTGAAAATCATCACCAATAACCATCATTGATTAATGAAATTATTGTTTCAAACGACTTTAAGCTTTGTCTCCAAAAATCTGTAGGTGTAGGTGGTAGAACTTGTATGGTTCGACCGGGGAAGTACCACCACTGCACCCATGTCAGCCGTGAAGCAAATGAAGCAATTCATTCGTGTTTCGGTGGAAAGGTATAGTTGCCGGCCACACCTACATTAGGCGACCATCAGCCTCCGGGGTAGCAGCGCAACTACATGCGACCTTAGGCAGGACACGAGCCTGCTTCAGGTTGGACGTAGATATCCATGGGCGGCAGCGACCACTTAACACCAGGTGGCCTGCATGCTCGTCTGCTACTTCATGTCATGTCATCAAAAAAAATGTACTTCGTTGAATTTCACAACTCTAACCTGTCATCATAATTGATAATTGAATTTATAAAATACTTATGGAAATGTTTTCCAACGTACGAGTGGAATTACACTGCCTACATATTGGTAAGTAAGAAAGAAGATGCTAACCACACTGGCCAGGGTCGCGAGACAGGTGTACGCGCACGCGCCGACCGTTAGCGGTAGAAAGTGCGCCCGCGCAAGCACGCGAGTAGGGGCGCCATGGTGTACGAATAAATGAGAAATCATTAACTAAAACTATTAAACGGACGATTGGATAATTTAGCTGTACAGTAACTTATTATATATAATAGCCAATTTATAATATACAAAGCACCGAACGTAATAAAAATTATTAAAATATTAAATTATTGAAGTTACCTACTTACAGTCCAGGCAATTAATTACATAATACAATGTTTTTATAGACTAAAAAATGAGTATGTTGGCCGCCTGATGTTAAGTTTTATTTGAGGTTTTCGTGGAGGCAACTGCACCTTTCCACCGAAACACAACTGAATTGCTTCATTTGCTGCACGGCAGACATGGGTGGTACTTCCCCGGTCGAACCATACAAGTTCTACCACCAATTAACTGCATCATCAGCATTTTAGCATCACTTTAAATCATTTTGAAATCCTACTAATTTCAAAACGCTTGGCCATCCAGCGGCTTACCGAACATACTAGTGTGATTAATGTCCGAAGGAAATTCGACGGCTGCTGTTGTTTTATCTACTTAACTGCACGCCCGGGTTTTTTGTCCGTCTGTACGAATGTGGACCAGTTGTTAATGTCTTAGAAAAATTGTTTAGAACACTCACGTTAATGCGTTAGATTAAGTACTGGTGTAGAAGTGAAGCGGCGTTATGGACATTTATTTTGTGCCTAACTAGCTGGTGCCAGTGACTTAGTATTTCGAGTAATTCACACAATATCTTCATAAATTGTAGCCTGTGTGTTATTCTGGATTATAAGCTATATTATTGTAAAGTTTCATTACAATCCATTCAGTAGTTTTTACGTGAAAGAGTAACAATCATCCATCCATACTTATAAACTTTCGCGTTTATAATATTAGTAGGACTGAGTTATTTTTGGTAATATAAAAGAGTATGATTAATATTGTGCCTTATAATAAAATTTTGGTATTACGTTTCAGTGCTTCTAGTTTTTACGATTGCATGGTATTTTATTTTATTTATTTATTAGCGTACTATCGACTAGTGTGATGGATTTTGGTCTAAACTATTGTCACATCAATTTTTATTGCTTTTTATCCGTGTTTGCAAGTCTTCAAAACAGTACCTGCTCGTTATTCGTGTTTATTCTTTGACATCAGCAGATATACGCTACGGAGCCTGGAATTAAATCGTCATTTAGCATTATTACAGTAGGCACTTAGGTAGCACACCAAGACAGTTTCGGTTGAGAAATGTGTGGTTAAGAATAATTATTTATTTTTACGTACGAATGTACGTAATCGTAATGTGGAGGTTGTATGAATTTTAATGGCTGCGCTCGTAAATGTTATGGTGGAAGTGTTTTTAGTTGGACCTGGGATCATTACGATGTAATTTTAATATCGAAGCGTGAAATTTTGTACATATTATTATTTTTGTTAGCCAATGCCTAGGTGGATTACAATCTTTGTTCCAGGAAAATTAATAACTACCTATGAAAAAAAAGATATTACTATGACTCTTTGGGTTTAGATCAGAAGATCTTCTCTACTGAAACCTTTTTTTTAAGTACCCAGTATTTTTGATCAGAATTGTAATTTTTTACAAGAATTTCTGCAAATAAAGTTATAAAAAGTAGTAAGTATATAGTAAATTATCTTTAGGGGTCTGAGTTAAAGCTGAGTGTAGACAAACAGCCTCGTCAATTTCTGCAATATCCTCATTGTTATTATTAGTTAGGTATCCTTATTTTAAAAATGTGACATTAATTAGTGGTGACATAGATTTATTAATGAATAAAAGTATTCTTTCTTTCTTCGTCTAGTAATTCTAGTATATTCGAAATAGCGACCTGCTCACAATTACTGCGATATAAATTTATAATTCACCAGAAGTATCGCATACATACTTATAGATTCGTATCACACAATCTGAATCTATGGAGCCCAGCTAATCCCACTTGCACGCAAGGCACCCTATTGATTAATGGACGGACTCTTGCGAAACTATTCGCGAGCCTGTACAAAGGTTTTGGACCCTTTGGCACGTCGATTGAAATATAAAGGTTCTTGATTTTTAATGTCGACTACCTTAGTGCGCCAATAAGGTCCCTGATCATTTTATGTACCTTGCAACTTTGTTTTTATAATCTTATAATGTTACTAACCTTCGAATATTGTTCGTATAATTAACTGAATTGCAATCGTAAAGCAACTTTGCTTTATGTCATAATTTACGTATATACTAGGTCTAGATTCGAGCTTTAATATATATAATAAGCTTTATCTCATATATTATTAAATACTATTTATAATAAAGTATTCTTCGTTTCCGTGATAATGTACCAACATTCCTGATTCATATTTATTATTATGTTAATTTTCTGCTTTCTATCTTCCTACTTCCACCTTCCTTTATTTAATATCAACAGAATCGATTGAAGTATGAGACCTTATCTATATAATTTATAAAAACAATAGTATTTTAATCTATGGATACATTAATATCACGAATTGAACAAGTTTTACGAGTAGCTTCTTGTCCGTCGCTGTCAAGTGAACGTATTCTGAATGTAGCTACATTTCCCAAGAGGTATTCTAAATTATTCCTCTATCGGCAAACCTAATTGACTTGACATTAAAGAGACAGGGCCTTTTCACCTGCTCGACCCATCAAAGACCAAAGTTGTGTAGTGTATAAAAAAGTTCAAAGTAAGTTTTTTTTTCATCTAATGCATTCGATCGCGACTGTTATAAATTAAATGTTGGTTATTTATAAACTTATACCTTTGCTCTAAAAATAGATTTAATAAGAAATATTTTGGCCTTTGTCTACCGATAATAATAACTATTAATATGCTACACTAATCTGGTAACTTGTAACAAGTAGGTCCCAAAATAGGTAAATTTAAAATTATAGCTGACATGAATTTAGCACCCGAAACCAATTACTTAATTGATTACAAACGTCAAATTAAACGCGAATCAACAAGGAAATTGGATTAAAAGAAAAGATTGGTAATTAAGAGAAATCACTAGCAGAAACCGTTTACAGTATATTAATTATCAATAAACAATAAATCATTTTAAGAAAATAGGCGAAAAGGTGTCGGATATTAATAAAATAATTATTATCTACTGATTGCTCGCTGCACAAGTATCTTGGAGCAGGCGTGGTTACTTCACACGATCTCAGGATTTACGATGACAATCTTTCTATTAAACAACTCCCAAAACCATTGTAAACAATATATTTTAAATACATTTCTGACTTACTATCTTCCAAGAAAAATGCTCACATTACAAATCAGCAATGTATGACGAGTGACTCAAAAATTTCGCCGAGCTTGGTATGGTAGTGGCGGGCTCGTTTAGTTTGGTGGTAGCAAGAAGTAAACGCTCTCGATTTTTATTATTTACGAAGAAAACAATTTCCTGTTGAAATTAAAGTGTGGTTGTACAATACTGATAATAAAGTGCGAGGTCTGGTAGGTTGTAGATTCATTACATTCTGTGATAACTGCAGTAAATAATTTCAAATAAAAAAAGTTTGCAGTAGTATAATATTCTTTTGTTCAACTTAAAGCGTATATTTTATCTGCAGTAACTATGTTGTCCAC
>DWQK01002770.1:0-12539 GCA_018231225.1 Noctuana stator | reverse complement strand
TAAGCAAAACCTTAATTGACGGGGCTAAACTTAATAACACTATACATAGCTATACGAGTCGTGACAGCACTCACAATTGTGTCTGGAGCTGTGTCTTGTCGCGATGGATCATGTACAAAAACAAAATAAAAATTTAGTAGCCTGCACAGCAATATCTACATACCACTGTTGGGTGACAATGGCTACGAACGAGGTGACGTCTTATAAGTGCAATAAATTCACTAGTGGCAAATGTCTGACAGCACGCGATGAAGATGTGGTGAGGCGTCGGTGAGGCGTCGGTGCTCACAGCATGAGCTTGCCGGAGAGTATTTCGTAGGCAGCCTTGCGGCGCAGCGCGGGCATGTGCGCCTGCGTGAAGGCGTAGCGCGCGCGGCGCGCCGAGAACTCCGCGAACGTGCACGCGAACATGCCGCAGTCGCTGCCGTTCATCTGCTGCGGGATGTCCTGCAAATATTCAAACATTCCTTACTCAGTGACAGCATCTACTGCCATCTTCAAACCCCTTCACACATTTCCTAACAAACAGAAACCGTTTCGAGTGTCCTGGTTCGATTCCCGGAGGGCACAAATTTTGTTCCTGATCTGGGTGTTTGTATGTGTCCATGGTACCCACGACACAGGGAATCTTAATGTGGGACAGTGAATGTGAACCATTATTATTAATAATATTTTTAACAAATATGGATGGTTGTTAAGCGACTATCTTGTAAAAATATACACAATACACATATGAAGAGAAAACAGACGAAGCCACCTTCAGATTGTGAGTGGTCCAGCCGCTGTCGTCGAAGGGCTGTCCCTTCTTGTCGCTGTGCTCGTCGCGCAGGTACTGCAGCAGCGCGTCCAGGCACTGCTGGTTGCGCCCGCCCATGCTGTCCAGGTACACGATGCGCTTCTCCTCGAACAGCACCAGGCTCAGACACCAGTGCACTCCCAAGTGCACGGGGACCACCATCAGCTCGTGCGCGAAGATGTCCACCTGCATTGTACAGTTTATTTTCACATGCATTTTAGTGTATTATTACATGGCCAAAGAGAATATTGAATAAACCTAATTGACCACATGACTAAAGTTAGATTCTGTCTTCACACTAAATTAGCAGCAATTAAGCCAAAGTTAAACATTGTAAAAATTCACTCTTTGAAAATAAGTTTTGTATTGAAAAAATAAATATTACTTATCAGATTGGTACTATAATGTTAAATGTTACTGTGGGGATGATCGTCGTCAGAGTTTTTTCAAAGCATTACATTTATGTCTACACTTTTGAACTTTTGATTCATACCTTTCTAGTCCAGCGCCTGAGACCAGCCTGGCCGCTCTGTAGAAGCTTGGGGTAGAAAAATGTGTTGGTTGCGTACACGCGGGGTAGGTCCTGGCGCTCTTCACTACGCTGCATTAGGAGGTTCATGTAGAAGTTGATGACTTCGTCGTTCAACCAGTTCAGCCCACTTAGAGTTTGCAGGTCTCGCCTGAAGGGATTTTTAATGACGGAACACTTTATTTGTTGTATTGGAGCTTGGTAGCCATTCTTGATGATCAAAACCAATAACATGTCAACAAGAAAACAAAAATCATAGATATTCTGTTAGACGATTCTCTTATATACACCAGAGCTGAACAATATGGTGTACTGAGGCATATAAACCACTTTTAATGGTTATATAAGATCTAAATTTTCAAATACTATGGTTCTCTTGTTAATAGGTGAGATGAAACCTTAAGTTTTGGCAATATTTGTGATTGTTTTATGTTGCAAGAAATGCATTTAAATTGTTTGAGAAGTGTAGAACAGATGTACGGAAATATGTCACAGATGTACTAAAATGCTTTACCACTACAATTAAACAAATTAAAAAAAAAACGATGACGCTGTAATTAAATCATGTGGGTAATAAGTCAATAATGACAGAGTAAAGACCTTTGACTTTCAACATACCTGAGTATCCTCAAATTGAATTTTTCTACCAGCACCTGTCCAGGAGGCCCCGGCCCCAAGGCTTTGTCTACTAACATTGCCTGCTCCGGCGTCAACTTGGGCAGTTCTAAAGTAGGTTCAGATTCCTCAATAAGACTCTCTGGTATACTCAATTCATACTTCAGCTTATGTTCTAGCAGGGCGATATTTTGCTTATAATTCACTTTAGATATGATATCCGATTCACGAGCAGCATCTATCAGCTTCACTTGATTGTCTTGACTTTTTTTCTTATATTTAGAGTTCAAATTTGGTAACCAGTCGTTTGATGTCACAGATCTATCTTTATATGAATCTCTTAAGGTGTTAATACGATCAATCCTATTAGAGGATGAAGTAGAAGCCTCCGAGGGGACAATTTCTATTTCGGAGTCAGAGGAATTGATTGATGCCACTGTAATTGGGTCATATTCCGTTGCTGATTCATTTTCTTTATTCATGCCTACACCTTTTTCTAATAAGATGAGTTCATTCAATGAACTCTTTTGTGCTCTCTGTGTATTTCGAAAGATTGCTGCATCTTCTGCTATGTTTGTGATATCAGGTCTACCTGCAGAAGCAGCCTTCATGCTGTCAGCTACCCGCTTTATGAGCTCTTGGTAACTTCTCTTTTCATCCAAGTTGAACACTTCAGAGAGTGTGGTTCTTATATTTCCGTTGTATGAATTTTGTAATCTACTTCTGTTTGATAAGAGATTTGAAGGCCTCGGTGGTACTTGAAGCCATCTTGGAATTGGTGTTGGAGTTTTTCTGTAAGTCTTAGTGATTCCGGGAGGTTCCTTAAATTTACTGCTAGATTTAGGAGACAGGCTCGAGTATGTCCTATCATTAGTCTTTTTACATATTCTATAATATTGTTGTGGTTCCTCTTCATCCTGTGATTCTTCAGCTTCTACAATGTTTTTAGAGATGACGTATTTATATGGTTTTGCAGTGGGCTGAGGCATCACTTTCTTCACAAATATCACATCATCATTGTCATTGTCATCCAGGTTAAGAACAATTTTAGGAGATCTCTTGGGCTTTTCTGGTTTACTTTCTACAATAGTTACCTGAAAAAAATGTAAAAAGAAGGTAATCATTGATAACAAAAATATCTGTAAAGCTTATTTGTATAAAAAAAATATATACCTCTTCATCATCATCATCATCAATTATTGCATGAACAACTGGCCTTTTAGTAATTTGCAGCCTCGGCTTTCGGTTTGGTGTTGACTGTCCATTCTCTGCCAAATCTATGACCTTCATTGGCAACATTTTTCGCCTATGTAAAACTTGTGTTTGCGCCTCCTTAGGAGTTGAGGTGCTCGGGTATACCTTTTCAAGTTCAATAGGCACATAACGAACCTTTTTATGAGTGTCTTCTTTGCCCCAAACATCTGAAAACATTTTGTTTACTTATCTCATTTTTAATAACGTATAAGAAAATAAAATAGCTTTAGCTAAAATTTAAATAAAGAACGGCTTTTACCTCTAGTATCCATGGTGTCGGGAAAAGCGGTTTTCTTCAACCGCTTGAATGTCCTGAGGGCCGGCACGTCCTCGTCCGACGATAGATCATCGTTATCCCTGGAAAACATGCGCACATTGAAATGCCGGCACAGATATTTGGTTACATTTAAAAATAAATATCTACTTACTGCCAAAACTTGGACGCTACTTTCAAAGGTATTGTATACATATTTTCAAAGGTTTTCTTTCGGAATTAAAACACATTTACCGACTTTGCCGCCATAACGAAACATTTATTGTCGTAAACAAGAAATGTCAGATTCATACCTGTCTCTTTTGAAGCTTGGCCTATTCGCAGGATTGTCTTCATGCCAACTAAGAAGACTACGCACGTAAGCCAAAACGGCCTTCATTTTAGATTTATAATATTTCCATTACCCAATTAATATGCTTTAAACCACTAGTAAACGACAAACACTGAAACAACAGCTAAAACGACAGCAGCGGCGAAATGAAACGTCATTGATGAAATCCGTAGCACAGACTACTTAGATACGTTAGTACCTCTCCTTAGTCTGTGCTACTTAGATGTACTACGTAGATAGTAGATAGATGAAAATAAAATAAACAACATAGATAAAATGCGAAACATACAAAGATAAACAATATATTCTAAGTCAAAAAGCATAAAGCCTCAGAATTAGTAGTCTTTGGTTACCAGTAGTACACAGGCCCCAGTTTTTTCACAGACTATAATATAGAATGTACTACGCATTTATTTTTATAGGTTAAATAAATAATAAGTTAGATTAAATTAGAGCTAGAGCCACCTTATTAATTTAAAAAACCAACATAAAACTAATAGCAAAGAAATTTATAATAAAATCTACCTTTATTACATAATCGTAACAAGTTATTGCTGTTATTGCTACTTTTATTTTGGGTCAGGTTAATATTATACCGGTTATACAATGTTGCAGCCTGTAATGCATATTCTTAAACAGAAAAATGTTGTTTTGGCTAGTGGCTCACCAAGAAGAAAAGAGCTTATTGAAAATATTGTAAGTCGAAGAGAGCCGTTATTATTTTATTATTTGATGCAGTTACATATTGAAAAAAATAATAAATAAAAATTTTAATTTTTAGGGTCTTAAGGTCAAGCTGAATGCATCGCTTTTTGAAGAGAATTTGGATCCGAAAAATTTTAGTAATTTCTCAGAATTTGTCGAAGAAACAGCCTTGCAAAAAGTTCTAGAGGTTGATGAAAGACTGAGATGTCAGGGAGACCCACCAGATATAGTTCTTGGTGCAGATACAATGGTCACTCTTGAAGGGGAAATGTTTGGAAAGCCTACTACTGAAGCTGAGGCGTTTGAAATGCTCTCTAGGTATTATAAGGTTGTATAATTTAGTCAAAGTCTGTACTAACAAGATTATATAAATGATTTGACCTAAAGCTTAGATCACAATTTAAGTTAATCCAATTAAATTAAGTTAATCTTCTGTCCTAGTATGCTTTAGACACTAGCTAAACATTTATTTAGGTTTATTGGCTATTTAAATTTGAACTGAGTACCTACAATAAGTGAAGAAGTTATGTATTAGGTCACTATTTCCTATGTTATATATATTATTATATTTTTACACTATTCATTAGAGCATGACTAAATGACAAAACTTAAAGGCTAGAGATTTCCTGTCAGATTCTATTCCATATAATGAGTGTGTTAATATTACTTAATATTGAGTAAATCTCATAGAGACCACTTGAATACATACTCTGTTAAATTAATAATGAATGCTATGTGGAAACTGGACAGGCAACACCAATAGACAATAGAATGATTTCTTCCTTCTCTTGTAATAACACTAATAAATTTTTTTGTGATAATTTCATAATGTTTCCATACTAAAAATTTAATGATGTTTTTTTTTATTTTAGGCTGTCAGGTAAAAAACATACAGTGTATACAGGTGTGGTGGTCAAGGCATATGACAGAGTTGTAAAGTTTACAGAAAACACAGATGTGTTTTTTGGCAAACTTGATGAACAGCAGATAAAGGGATATATTGCTACAGGAGAGCCAATGTAAGAATTATGAGTCAATTATAAAGTTGCATATTTAAACCTAGAATAAAGTTAATGTGAATCTGTTAAAATGTTTGTTATTAACTTCTCTTGTGTATCTCGTGTATTGTGCTTCATAAATCTTTAGAATTACAGTGACTTATTCAAAAACAATAGAAAATGACTTCATTTCATTTTAAATCCAAAATAGTAGAAAACTTAGAAATGAAATAAATGCTACTGGCAACACTAGTGGTTGGCAAATTTACTGTCTAGTTTGTTTTGTATGTAATTTTTTTTTATCAACTTATCTATTTTGAATAATTTTTAAATTCTTACACTTTCAGGGACAAAGCAGGGGGCTACGGCATCCAAGGAATTGGTGGTACATTTGTAGAAAGGGTTGAAGGTGACTACTTCACTGTGGTGGGGTTGCCCTTGTACCGGCTGTGTTCTGTCCTCTATGACATGTACAAAGTACAATGAATTAACTGGGTTCAGTTATTCACTGAACAATTCATTATGCCTAGTTTAAATTATAAAAACACATAGTACCTAATTTTAAAAATATTATTAAATGTACATAGATAGATACATGTTGATTCATTGAATATATTGTATGCAGTGTACAAATAATTTTATTTTACCTCAACTGTTTTTATGTAATAGTTTAGCTTATATTTTCAGAAATGCAATTAAAATAGTTTAAGTGTTTTTCGCCTTTTTCTTTCGTGTTATTTGTAACGGATATAAGTATAGATGTATTGTGTTATGTATATTACCTAGTCAATTACTTTCTTGTTTTGAATATTGTGGTGAATTGTTTAAACATACATATATTTAGAAGATATTATATTTGAAATTCATAAGTATCAGGTAGTAGGTCTTATTAAAAATACATAGTGTAAAATAATTTTAAATATCTATGGTATCTACAAACTTTGATTGAATAGACTAGAGGTCGTTAGATCAGAGAAACGAAGGATTATACATAAAGACAAAAGTAAAGTCCTTAAACTTGAAATTTTATTATTAAATATTTATGTAAACAAATAATAAAATAGAACCATTTTACAATAAAGTTGTAACTTAATTTAGTATAGGTAAGTACCTATTTAACTTACGAGCTAACATAAAAGAGATGCCAGTTCAATTCAGTGATAATATAGTACCTATCTCCCTCCCCATTGCTCTTTTCCATGGAGTGCCAACTATTATGAAAAGCTAAGTAAATGCTAGTTGCACCTAGGATGGACCATGCTGATGCGCATGTGTATTATCCATTTCTCTGATGAGTGGTGGTCTCGCTGCCGAATTAATAGGTCCAGACATCGGCTGAGAAGGAGTCGCCGTGCAGCATGAGTTAGGCAAGTACAGGGGATCCACCGCCATCACCTCGTACTTCGTAAGCACCTCGAATAGCTCCTGCTTAGCACGTATACGAAGAAGTGGCGTCAATTTTCGTAAAACATTTTTCATGTGATTTGCAAAGGACGCCATTTCGTCCTCACTGTCTTTTATACAGCTGGCAGCGTTCTGCAGTAGTACCTGTTGTCGTGCTTCGTCTCGCTTTTGCAAATAGGGAAATACTGTATTATTATCTAGAGATTTTTTTATAGGCTTGGTTCTTTTCTTACGCTGTTCTTTGCCGGAAGGAGAGCCGTCAGCTTGAGCGTCCGCATTATTTTCCTCTGACTGCATGTACAGCTCCAATTGAGAATTTATATCAATATTGTTGATCTCTCTTTCATTTTTTACGTTATCTAAGAAGCTCAGCAGTCTGCTGTACGTTTGAAATTTGTGTCTAGGATTTTTAGATGTTGCAGAACCTATACCGGATAGCACTTTCTTTTTCTGCCTCGCATACGTGTCCTTTATGTTTCTCCATCGGCTTTTACAAGCGTCGGCTGTAACAAAAATTTCTTTTACTATAATTGCATTGAAAAGCATTTGAAAAGTTTAAATTTTTATTACTTTTTTAAACCCTTTGTTTGTTGTATAAATAATAATTATAGGCATAATAATATTTTGTCAGTAGAAGTATGGTGCATCAGTGACATCTGTTGGCACATTTAAAGTTCCATAATTTAAATTCAGATGGCGCTGTAGTATAAATTAAAAACTGTCATGATTGTTCCGTCAAGTGATCAAGTCCGTCAACTCGAGTCGATTCCATCTAATTTACAACATATTAAATCGACCTCTGCATTCAAAACATAAACATAGTTTAAAATTAATACATAACAGTATATTCTAAGTTAAAATAATTTAATTCACCAGGATTTCAATAAAGTAACAGTGTAAGCACAGGTAAAACATAATTACTCACGATTTTTATTTAATTGAGCTCCAATTTCCCGCCAAACATTTTCTCTAAATATTACATTTTTGTAAGTTGCATTGGAGTTGTCGTAGAGACAAGGATATGCACCAACTAAACTAATTAAGTCCTCTTCTTCTTGAGACGAAAAACTATCCATTTTTATGAATATTATACACAAAACAACAAAATTCACAAGGTAAAGCCGCGCGGCCTATGCGGCCATACTTGTTATGACGCGTCACGGCAGAGCGGCTGCGCCGTTCGGAAAGGGAAATCGACGCGTGACGCACACCGCAAGCCGCAGGCCGCATAACTCAGAACTAGGGTTACTGCAAGTCTATGTTTTAACATACAGTCCTATTTTGTTCATTAATTATTATTAGTTTTTAAATAGACATAAATTAAATGAATAAGTATGTTAATAATAGGTATTGTTAGTTAAATGTTTATGTATTAACATAAATATAATATTTTAATCTATTCCTATAATCTATACCTATAGGTACTAATACTCCCTTGTCAATAAAGTAGTCATAACGAAGAAAAAAGATGAACGTTATTATTTAAGTTTTTTATGTACATTATTTACATAATTAATCCTACGACTTGTCTGAGTATTATTTGAAGGCCTCGCAAAGTGTGGGACTTATTGAATTTATAATAACCTACAATAGGTTACGTGCACGTTTGCCTTTCCAATCGGCTACAAATCAGCAAAGCAATGCCATCAGAATTCCAATTCTTTCGTACCTATATTTTTAAAGCTTATCGCCATAATTCACCCAATTTACACAAAAGCAAGTTATTAAAAATGAATGGGCCAGTGTATTTCCAAAAACCTGACGCGAAAGTAAGAAGTAGGTACGGACTTCAATTGAATTTGGTACTAGCCGTCAGCTTCACTCACGACAAAATCATTGCACTGAAATAGTCATGGTAACCCTACTTGGTTCGCCCAGTGGTGTCCTCGAATCTCTCACTCACGTATAGCGTGTAAGAGTGAGATGGAATGAGAAATTGTAACATGGATGTCTGTCTCTGTGTACGGCTGGTACTCATCTGAGGAATCTCCACGCATTCTGGTAAAAGTTCCTATTTATTTCTTCTACCAAACGGATTGAAAAGCAGACGATGTGAATAAAGAGAAAACAAATTAGTATAGTAGGTACTATGAAAAGGGCATAGCCCTGCTGGTAGTTTAGGTCGCAAGCGACTTCACTGATAAAGCAACCTCGGTCGGTATTTGGAGGGATGACCGCTAGGGGCAAACCTTCGCGCTTCCGTGCCGCATCTCATTGCGAGCAATCTGCATTGGAGCAGCGTGGTGGAGTATGCTCCAGGCGTTCCCCGATCGTAGGGGAAGACCCGTGCCCAGCAGCGGAATATATAAAAAGGGTTGAAGACATACTTATGTTAGCGTAACTTATTGCGTGTGTGAAGCATGATTTACATTAGGCTCAACTTTCTTATACTTAACATTATAGTGTTCTGGTTTCCATCGCACAGTTATATCCATAACTCGTGGGACTGCGGAAGATGTCGCGTGTGTAGTAGTGACGAGTGGCTACCGATATTATAAATTTATCGATATTTATATGTAGACTTTTTGATAAATACCTACTTATAATAGAAAAATATTATTATAAATATAAAGATTATAAAGCAATATAAATGTTTTATTATAAATAAAAATTAGATAAGATTATAAAGAAGAGAAATAAAGCATTTGTATGCTTCAACTCATACCTACGTTTGTGAAAACTTCAATATAATATGTGCACCTACTTGCAAAAGTTGGTATAATTTGCCCAGAACTTCAAGTAATTAATTATTTCTTATCAATTGCGGTATAAATCCAATAAAATTAAGCAACAGCATCAATAGTAAAATCAAAAGCAAAACCATATTATTTATTATAGTAAAACATTTCATAACATCGACACTTACAACATTTCCTATCGTCTGTCGACATCACTAACCTCATTACTTTTTTCGACAAGCGTTCGAGAGTGTGTTGATGCCACTTGCAGGCAAAAAAACGATTGTTCGGTGTGGGAACTAGAGAATACAAGAGATTCGCCACCTGTCTCCGGCAACTTGCTTTCGCGTACTCACTTAGGTACTTCACACGGACAGATTCCTTTAGCTCCAGAAACAGGGAACACGGAAACATAAGTGCTGAACGATTTATAATGAGGTAGCATTGTGCTATCTCAGACGTTCGTTGAATACTCAATTTCTCATTATTGATCCGCTACTAGGCGCTTTCGTCTCTTACCAGAAGAAAGACGACGAAGAAGACTTCATGCGACTTTCGATATTATTAATTAAGTAAGTACTATTGAAGTGCGCATAGCCCCGCTGCGCTGGTAGAGTGGATCGCAAGCGATCACATTGTTAAGCAACGTGGAGCGCGGCCGGCACTCGGATGGGTCACCGCCAGTAGCTAATTTCATGCGCGCTTCCGTGCTTTGGAGGGCACGTTAAACCGTCGGTCCCAGTTGTTATCTACAGATAACAGTCGTTAAACCTGGTCGGAGGCCCTTTAGGCGGTTTGACAACATCTGACACGGGTTGGCCAGTAATCCGTATCTCCTCCAATACGCATTAGAACAGCGTAGTGGAGTCTGCTCCAGGCCTTCCCCGGTTGTGAGGACAGACCCGTGCTAAGCAATTGGACATAAAAAAGGGCTGAAGGCTAGAACTATTGATATTTATTATTATTATTTAAAGTTCTCCACTTTAAACATGCCGGTTTCCCTTTTCTCGTAGTAATGATATGCTACTCTAACAAAGTCTAACTAACTTATTCCACAATACAGGAAAAGCCACAAACCAATAGGTAGATACAATACTAATGTCAAACTGTCAAATACTGCTTTATCCACAAACACATACACACATACACAAAATTTACTAAACGCGGTAATAAGACCGATATCTAGCCGACAATTCTTTGGACAGAGGACAGAATGTCCATAAATAGTTAAGACTCGTCATAACCAATGAAATGTATGGCAGAAAGTAGGAACAGCTTCCAATACTAGTTTCAATTAAACTCTACTACAGTCAAAAGCAATACCCGTCCTTGTCAGGGCCAACTTCCGATTGTTCTCTCAAAATCTGAATTAAGTTATAAAAAAATCGTGAGGGTGTGGGAATCGCGAACAGATGCGCTGCGGTGGCGCACCGGATCTGAGGCCTGTGGGATCGTCGGCAATGCTGGGCCGCCCGGCCGGGCTGGCTTGCATTTATTTCGTTTTGTCAATTGTTGTAAGCTGCAATTTGGTTCGTACGTCATGTTCTAAGATTGTAGCGTGCAGTGGGAAAGTTTGGCTAATAAAATCGTGTTAATAAAACACAATTCGATAATCATGATTGTGATTTGGCTTGTATACCTACTGCTTTCTTTACTGTATAGAAGTAAGTAAGAAGAAAATGGTTACTTGACTTGTATCCTGTTTAATTAAATACCTAGGTTTTATAGGTAATAGTTATAGGTTTACATATTGGATAAATAAGTTAGTAAGTTACGTAAGATTTTTTATAACATCTATCAACAAATAATTTTGTCTATAGTTATTGCAGAGTTATGTAACTATGTTACAGGCTGTGTTATAGCTTTAATTAATAAATATGTTTGTTTGCTTTTATCATACAACAAAATGTAAATTTAGTAAGTTTCAGTGGCAAATTAAGGTAATTTCTAACTCGTGACTGGAATGCTTAGATCAGAAATTTCTTAAAGCTTCATAAAAAGATTCAAACTTCAAACAGTGTTGTGTATACATTTGTATAACCCTCGGCACGTAACGATGCGTTCACTGAAACATTAGCTCGTAAACTCACTAGCCCAAACAACTAGCGGAGTAAAATTAACTTACTTTCAATCAGTGTTTGTCGCTTGTGTCGCTTTACACAAACCATTATTAGTGGAATGTTTACTGTCCCTTAATAAAGATCTGTAGTCAAGTTTAGTTACTAAAC
Source organism: Noctuana stator (assembly GCA_018231225.1). NCBI lineage: Eukaryota > Metazoa > Arthropoda > Insecta > Lepidoptera > Hesperiidae > Noctuana > Noctuana stator. The sequence goes on along the minus strand of DWQK01002770.1, from coordinate 727 downwards.
GTTAAACATTACAATTATAATATCTCCAGTACCTATTAATAAAACGACACCGTTGAACAAGTGATAAATTATGCTAATAATTTAATAATATTAAATAAAGTACATCATCAACTTTTTTATTTTTGTTAATCATGACAAACGTAATTTCTTTACTAAGTAGGTATTTTCAACCAATTATGAAGTTGTTAGAAGTCGTTGAGTGTTGCAATCCATCAAGGAAGATAAAAACTTTATGACTTTTATTTTTGCAAGAAATATACATAGGTACCTACGTATTATATTAATTAAACATTACTTTATTGTTATTGTTTCAACAAGTTAGGTAACTTTATTGTCGTCTTAACCCTACCGAAAGCCGTAGTACTAGCTCAAGTCGCTGACAGTGTGCAAACAGGGCCTGGTTCCCCGAAACATTGTAACCCCTTTGGTCGTTTCCGGCGATGCTTCCTGTCGCACAATGTCAAGTTCACCGCCGCCCGGCCGCCCGCCCGCCGGCACGTGCGAAACAGAAGCTCTATACCTTCTGTAAAGTAGAGACCAGCTGTGTTACAGTTTTATAGAGACCCAAAATAGCATAGACTATTATCAGAGAAGTAGAATTTATTAAGTCCGCACGGGCATCACCGCTGCCCTCATAATCCACTGATAAACAAAGTATTGTGGAAGTGTCGGACACACAATATTTAAAATAATAATAATAATAACGCTTCACACTGACAGTCTCAGA
>DWQK01002769.1:0-12541 GCA_018231225.1 Noctuana stator | reverse complement strand
GAGAAATTAGGTTTCTATTTCTAGAATAAAAATACCATAATTATTCTAGAACTTTCCTAACGTTTATTCGGAAGAAGGGCGTCGCGACGGCGTAAAAACTATTCGCTACGAAACGTGTTTAAAAAGTTTCACGTCCTCTCCGCCTGATCAGTACGGACATAATGACGTTGAGATAACAAAATTGTTTAAGAACTGCTGATTTTGTTTTACTTAGGGGAACATATTAAGGGGAATTAAAGTATGAAGTTTCCGTTTAAAAATTTTTAGAAATACCGAAAAAAAGTTAGACCTATAGACCTACTAAGTACAGTAATAGTACATACCTACAGACCTACTAAGTTGGTACTAGGTAGGAACTTACATACCTTCTGCCAAAGAAATCTAAAAAACAAAAGGTTAGTCAAATAAGGATTATTAAAATATTTTACTTTTAAAAGTAATCTGGAACATTTAATGTGACGCTCATTATTTGTCCCAGTTGGCGCGTTTTAATCGCAGTAATTTTAATGATAAAACTTTATTATTACTCTTTATTATAGGTAGGCTTTGTGTTCGTGACTTGTTTCGTTATACTTACCCTACCCTAAAATAATCGTATTGAAAGTTTGCGAGTTAACAGGATAGGTACCTACCTAATAATATTTATGTGACTTAGGTACTACTATACTACTACTAAGTATAGCTACTACTAGATATTACGTTACAAAATTGAAATGGTCGTTTTTCACATAATATAGATAGGTACAAGATGGGTACGAGTGTTTTTCAATAACTTGCGTTACTAATAAAGTAGGTAGATACCTACTTAAAAGAGATACGTGCGAGCCTTAGGATCGTTGCATAATATTTAAGTAATTTAAAACATTATCTGTGTAATTGTGTAATAATTTATTTTTTATCATTAAAATTATAAATATCAATGGAGTAGCGACTGGAATAACCTTAACATTTAAAAAAGCCAAATACTGAAATATTTATTCGAATAATGATGAAGCATACACATTTGCATCTTTATCATTGAGTTTCACTTTCTTCAGACACTTATTATTTAGGTACAGTAGGTACCTAGGTAATACGTAAATACTTACATTTATTAATACCTAGGTATAGTTTTACAACACATCGATAGATAGCAAAGTTATTGTACGGATGCAATACCATTGACCAATGATTTCAATATTTCCAATGCTCATTTCACATGAGAATAAGCACCGAATTGGCTCTAATGTAGTTAGGTAACATGTGGAATTGATTGCGTTGCAATTGTCCAAGAGGGGTTATTATTCGCATCTATTGTTTTGTACCGAAACTACTAAACTAATTTTATCTTTCTGCTTATTTTATGTACGTAGCAAGTTAAAAAACTAGCTAACAAGTACATTTTAAGGATCTAGGTTCAAAAACTTATTCAAAAATTCCTGCGAAAGATGAAAGGAAACGGGACGACAGCTCTGCTACGTAAGAAAATTCAGCTATTTCCAATTTTACAACTAAAAAAGCTCTCCGCTGCCTGACAAATGCTGAATTCTCCGAACAAGAAAAAGTTGAAAACAATTCTTTAGACTGCTAGGTAGCCTTAATTTGCGAACTGAGTAAGCCGTTTTGTGTAGCTACCTTCTTAATTTGAAGCAAAATTCTTTTGTGTGACTAAATTTTAGTATTTAAGTAGAAATTTAAATTTTTGTCATTTTATGAAGTTATCGGTCATCGGTTAATATTACGAGTAGGTAGATAGGTAGGTAATATTTAGCAAGAAAATAATAGATAACGCCTCAATGGACACAAACACAAACAACCAGACCCGGAACAGCAATCTAAATTCATAATTTAAACCTGCCCCACCGGGACACGAACCCAGTTACCCTCTGAATGATGTACCGGCATGGTAATCACTAATACAACACCGGCCGTCATAAAAAATGTCTTTTTGTCTATTTAAGACAAAGAATTTTGAATTTTATGTAAAGTTAAGAAACTTATGGAAAGTGTTAGCTATGTACCTATATACTTAGGTAGTTACGAGTAGAATTTAAGCTGTACCTACCAATGTACGTAGTTCATGTATAAATTCTTTAACATAGCATCGATACGTGAATTGAGACCAGAATGTAGGACAACAGGGCAGCATTAGCGATATTTGCAGAAATTCGGTTGCGAGCAAATTTCGGCTCCCACCTCGACACCGACACGTTTCGCTGTTAAGATTGACATTTCCTACGTTTCACCCGATTTTACCCCGCTTTCGACGGGATTTTTTGTAAACAAATAAATACCTTCGCTTATATGAGAATATAAAAATAAAAGGAATATAATGTGTTAAGTTATTGAGCATTTTATTTATTTTAAGATAGTTCTTGCGTGTAGGTAGGTCGGCAGTACGTGATCCGACACGGCGGTGTTCTTTTCGAAGGCCCAAACGGTCTTACGTGTATTTCAGTAAGCTTGACGAAGGTTTCGTACGTCGTGTCAGAAGCGTTCGTAAGGTCCAAAATGGGATTTAATTAGGTTGACGGTATTTTTTCGCGAAATAATTTAGGCCTGGATTTTGGGTAAGAAAGGATATGGTCATTTTTAGTACTTAACTACAAAAAATAATGATTCTTGCTGAAAAATTCATCTTTATGGTGCTTTTTTTGTATGTATGTAGCTCCATAACTCAATCAATAGTTACTTCGGTTCTTTATCATAGTACCTACATAAGTAGGTACATGTTTTGTAACGCAGTAACAACGTCGCGGTGAAAATTGTAGTGAGACAGAACCCAGGTTTATTTCGTCCTTTTGTAAAAATGGATAGATTATTTTATTTCCAAGATCTCACGAACGAATGGCGACGTGCTTCCTAGCGAACTATCTGCTAACTACTTGACTTTTATCCTCTTGCTGAAAAATGTTCTGTATTTTATTTTGTAAAGTTCATTTTAGTGGCCATAAACTTTGAATTTTTGCTATTAATAATCTAATTTAGTCATTTAGATATAAAAAATTACAGAAACATTTATACAAACCGCATTTTAATCTTCAGAATTGTCCAATTTTTTACATGTGTATAAACTTATATAAACCTTAAGCATTTAAAGTATAGTTTCTTTACAGTGTACTTTACCTATTAATTTCTATTCTAATCTACTGCTGGCTTGCTATTTTTTTGTAATTTATTCCTAAAGATACGTGTGTAAAATTTCATAAACTGCGACCATTTATATCTTAACATTGTTAAAGATTCGTTAAATATGTTTATGTTTATATATTTTTTTTTAATGTTTATTCCTGTACCTACCTGTAAGTAAAAAAACTACCTCAAATTATTATTTAACCTACATAGGTAATACAATATCTTTCTATTATTCTTTTCTTTAAAATCTGCAACACTTTGCAAGTAGGTAAGTACATTTATTATTTCCTACCAACCAAAACTTTTCACATTATTCGTTTTCCTGTTTGTGATTGATAAGGGTAAAAAATATTGACGTGACCTTTCCTAATACAAGTAATAGGAACAGGAGATATGTTATTATGAAAAGTGTAACGAGTGACTTGCAAAAATACAGGTTACACAAGGGTTAGATGTAGGGTTAATAACTATTTCGATTATGCTGGGACGTCCCAATTGAAAACATCGTCCGGTAGCTCGTATACGAGTATACCGCGACCGGAGGGCCTATTATAAACTCCATTCTGTTTACGTCAGGTACGTCACGTGACGTATCTATTTTTTTTATTTGTGATGTGACACCTAAATTGACCACCACTTTGTTTATTATAAGCTCACTAGCCTGGCAAGGGATTGGCGGAACGATAAAGCAAGGAACAAAGTGAACAAACCAACGCGTACAGCTTGTGGCTGCTGTGGCGTCAGAGGGTCTATTCTGAACACACGAATCAATCTAACGACTAACGAGCGCCAAAACACGAAGTACATGAACGACGTAGTCATTCGACAGCAAAATATTATGTTCTTCCTCCTAACGTTACCTGAATGATCGCTATAAATTGATTTCTCTCAGACAGGTTTTTGTCAAGATGTTTTCCTTCACCTTCACCTTCATTTACTCTTGATATTTCTCTTTCAGTAATCTAAATATTCGTTAGTCAATTTTGATCTAGTTATACGTTGCTCTGCACTGAATGGGATCGCTAATTATACCCTTCACTCCGGCTTACAACGCAAACATTACAGTGCTGCCGTATAATAGATTTTGCGTCCGTGTACGTTCGAACATACCTCAAAGCACGACATAGCCTCAAAAGGTACGATGCGATGCGATCAACGTTGCAATGGGAACAAAACTGTGCAAATATTTAGTAGTGTAGTTGTACTTACGTAGGTATTTTAAAAAGGTCATGACGTGCGGACACTGCCGACAATCAGTGTACAATAATAATGTAGTGAACCCGAAGAATTTTTTGTATCTCGTCCTTATAAAACATAATATATTTGCTTGTGTACAAGATCAATTTCGATCCGACTTAATATACCTATATTTCTTGCTATATTTCATAGCCGGGCAAAGTGAGCACGACTGCAGCACAAACTGTAATTATAGTAAACAACAAATGACTCATTTTAAATTTCGTCTTCCACACCTACCCACTGTAAATTATTTTGAAATTTTGATTTAATATTAAATTGATGTGTTAAATATTAATTTGTTGCTTTACACTTAACGTATTGTCAAAGTACCAAGCAAACATTGTTACAACAATTTAACTTGTGCTTCACTGTTTGGGTAGCCGCTTCAAAGTTGTAAAACAGAGCGGTTTTGGGCTACGGAGTTGTGGGTGGTGATTGATTTGTTTATGTACGGTGTGAAATGCAAGCTGAAGCGTATACTTTCCGCTATTCTACTATAACTTGAAGCTTTGCGTGAACTTTGCATGATTTCTATAAATCGCCCTTTATCATTATAAGTTTGCGTTGAAGTTCAGTACCTAGTGCAGCAGTTTCACGAACTGTCGTTTCCAAGATCTGATAAACGTAGGTATAGTAGTGATTAACGCTCCATTTAAAATTTTACTCACTAAAATATTAAAATTAGAATGAAATTGACTGCGTGCTCGGTATTACTTCTCTAATAGGTATAAAAAATAATAAGTATAACTTTTTTGTAACAAGGAAGAAACCCTTAAAAGGGGCCCTTACTACACTAAACTCAGCGAATTGGGAGGACTCTAGTTCGGGATCTCCAGCGGTGTATTTGTCTAATTTTTTTTTGTGTTTCGTGGTATGTACATTATCCACGGCACCCACGACACAAATCCTAGTGCGGGACTGAGTGAGGAGCTCATTCAAAAAGAAGAACTGTACCAACTCGTGTGTTACTTATATACTCGTACTTAGTAACAAATATTCTCTTTAGTAGTTTGTTTATAGTTCCTTTCTTTGATGTTCGTTCACTATCCTTTGATGCTGTAAGGAGTAAGTACTTTATTTTACTTTTAATTCAGCGTACCATACTGTTACGCATGACGGAACACGCTGTTAATAAACAAACTTTTAAAGGAATTCTAGTTATTATGTTTTAAAAGAATACCCTACAATACAGGGTATTCCAATATCTATCTCGTAGTTACATGAGATAGATATTTTTAATGAGAAAAATCCCTTTATAATTTGTATGGAATAAACATTTTTTTTAAAAGGTTTTTATGTACTAAAACACAGATTGACCTCGTCTGATTCTCGCGACGGTAATTGGTAAATTATCTGAAACTAAGTGAAAGTTAAGCAGTTTATATTAAGTCACTGGTGTGTGCGACTGGGATTGTTATCCAACTTCTCGAATAGAAAACCCGATGCTTAACTGCCAACTTCCAAATACTAGGTACAGTATTTTTGTTTCCTCTTTATAGGTAGTTAATTAACGCAGCATTATTTACAGTCAACGCTGTATTGATCCGGTGCGGCGTATGGTTTTAAATTACTTGTAGGCATTTGGCAATGTTCAACGATTGTTACCAAAAGATAAAATTATTGATTCCCTAACGAGCCTTTCGAGGCCAGCTCGTAATAATACTTAAAAAGTAGGAAGTAATGAATGTAATTAACGGACAAAGTTATGAGTTTAGGTTATGCTCGACAAATGAGTCGATATTTCATTACATTATTGTATTGTACATTATATATTTTGTAGTGGGGTAAGCAGTTGTAAGAATTTGGTCACACTATTGTTACCGCAAAGCGATGTTAGTGGTTTTTAATAGGAGACCTTCACAGTCATCTCAATCTGCAGTACAGTCTATTCAAGCGTAGGTATTGTATCAACACTTGAAACCTCCGCTGTGTCAGCGGTGACTAAACAAATGTTTGCCGAGGTAGGATAGGCACACAGTAAATAATATTAATTCCGTTCCGACAACACCAGATTGTTCTCTTAGTTTCCTTTAAAAACATTTTTTTTTGAAGTTATATATAGGTAGGTACACACATATATAATTATCTATAGTTATATGATATTTAATAATTAGCTAATCAGTATGTGCGTTAAATGAATTAGTAGGTACCTAAAGTTAGTGAAAAAAAGAAACAAGGAAATCAAAATAATAATTTGTTTTTGAAAAATCTTTTCAAACGGGATGGTCGTGGACTTGCATCCTACTTGCGAAAGGAAATATGAAATTTAAAAAAAAATGATAATGTTAAGAAAAGGTATGCAAATATAAAGCGCCTAAGAAGATAAATAAAATCATTATAATATCATAATATACTTCGTTATAATGTGCTCTAATTAACTGTCGATAAACTATATTTCACTGCCTTAACTTTAAAAAATTGTATGAGTAACATGTTGTTCATAAAATAGGTATAAAAAGAATTATAATAATATAAAATCATAACATTGTTAAAAAGTCTCAATGACATGCAAAAACCGTTCTAATAAAAACGAAAACGAAATAAAATACATCTGCGCGATAATTCGCCCGATGTATTCGAAGTTTAATACGTATGTATTAACTTTATGGTCGGTCATCAATTGATACAAAGGCCTGTAATTTTGAATTTTGCATTTACATCCTTTCCATAGCTATAATAGACATTTTTAACTTTATTATTCAGATATTGTTTGGTTTTAATATATTTATTGGTTCATTCAACAATATATTAATCGACTTTCGCATATACATAACTAGCTGTGCAACGCGGTTTCTTCCACGATAAGAATAGTAGCGTAATTTTTTCAAATCGGTCCAGTAGTTTTGGAGCCTATTCGATACAAACAAACAAACAAACAATCAAATCTTTCCTCTTTACAATATTAGTACATCTAGGTATACAACGTCAACATTCATAACCCAACAATATTATGCATAATTTAAGCTAATGAATTTCCAATGTTCGTACCTCTAACGAGTGTATTTAATGTGTGTAATGTATGTCGCACATGGAGAACATTTCTAGTCATGTCACTATGCAATATGGCATCGTAACTCGTAACATGATGAGCGTTGTAATTTAGAACCTCCGCTGGCTTTCTCGTGATTTCAGTAGCTGTGATTAGGCAACAGTTGTAGACAATTGCGAGTATGACGAGTACTCAGCGATGTAGCAACTAGTGGCAATTAAACGACAATTGGACTGTAATAAATGGGTGGGCGGGCTCTGTCTTGAACTTTTGATGTCTCGTGATGAGTACGAGTAGAGTCGCGGTAATCAAATAATAGTCAATCTTTACATTTGATTTCACGAGAATCCTCTATTAGCTTTTTCTCATAATTCACTTAATAATTTTTTCAGAATAATTTTCCATGATGTAAAACTTATTCTTGAAATTATTTATAGGTAGGTAAATACTTAAAATACAATGAGAACTGCATGAGCTACGTACCGTATTTTTTATCGATTTATTTACTGTTTATGAGCAAACGAGCTTGTAGGTCACTTGATGTGAAGAAGTCACTGAAACCCATGGACACCCACGTCTAATCTCAAATAGGAGTGAGGAGTGAGGAGGGACCTGTATTAGGTCTTACGTGGAGGCGTCGCTACTCACGAGGACCGAGATGGTCGCCATAAATCCGATGGTCCCATTATATTTCATTAACTAAAATTTCTTACGCACTTACATTATTACCTACGTTGAATAGTATCTGTGAAGCATCGGTCAAATCTTGCCAGATGTTTTTTCTCAGCGAACATTTCGAAAAACACAAATCATTCGGCTTTTGTGGCGAGCAGCGATCATACGGGTAGAGTGGCGATGCCGTTGCTTTTGTTATGTAAATCGCAGTATTTACCCCTCGACGCTTCGCAGATACCCGCTTTGAACAGTAACTTTATTTATGCAGAAATGGACATGACCATAGTCAGGAAATTTAATATTCCTCTTAAAAAAATTTAACTATCATATTATAACAGCAATACTTTATTTTTTAAAAGTAATTCAAGACATTTATAACGCCTATTTACCTATATGTATATGTATATACCTAGTATGCGAAATACTTTTGAAAACTACTTATTTTCTTAAACCAACAAAATCAAAATTTTGCGCTTTATTTGAATTACAATATACTACATAATAATATCCTTTAACTCGTAGGTACCTATGAAAAATGTAGGAAACAAATTTGTACCTTCAGTAAACATTAAACATTAAAAAAAACACGTTAAAAGTAAATAAATGTTTGAACATTTTAAAATTTCATTGACGCTTCGATGAATGCAAGATATCTATTTCACGTGTGGGTCTAAAATTACAGCTTAGCGTGAATTCAGTCGCTTCGGTAGAATTCGGTACGTACCTCGTAACTGGCACAGTTCTATCTCTGGCATTGTCATTCATCTATCATGTACACGGTCGATCAATTTGCTTTATCCGTATTCATATTCACATATTTATTGGGAACTTTATGTGACGCTGAATACAAATGTTATAAAAATAATAAAATATAATGTGTGTAAATGCCTGACACGATTTACGTGTCGAGTGTCGACTACACTGTATAACATACAACCCGTAATGCTATGTGTAGAGAAACAACTTCTTTCTACTGACTTCAAAAAAGAAGAAGGTTATACGGCGTACAGCAGTTGTACGGTTGTACGTACGGTTATGTTTTGTTTTTGTTGCTTTTGTTGATTTGCTAAATATGGATGGACGAATCGACGGTACCGAGTTGGTACACCTTTATAAATATATATTTTGCATTTCTTTGATAAAATACCTACATAAGTAGATAAGTAGGTATATTTAAAATTAATATTTTACTTAAAATTGTTTAACTAAATTTATTATACTTATGTGGTATTTATTAAGTATTTAATATAAATATATCAAGGTTTTCTTTTTTTGGTGTCATCGGGAGTTTTAAAACGTTTTGATATTTTTCAAACAAGAAGACTGATTGTTAGCCAACAGGCGTTACGATGAACAAGAAAAAGTTTAGATTGAAAGTTTAAGAGATGTCGAGGTGAAATATTACAAGCTTTCTATAAAAATGATAAGGAAAGCTAAAATAATAAGGAAGTTGCTAAAAGTTAGGGAAGTGAACTGTGAACTTTAAAATAACGTTACGGGATTTCCTTTTGAATTGATTCGAAGGTAGGGAAGGTAGGAAGGTTTTCTTGGTGAAAAGTTTTTACTAAGCTGGGTTATCTTGAAAGGGCTAAAACATCCATTTTCATTCAATTCAACTTTATTATTGACTAAAGAGACCCCTAAAATTAATGCGCATAACAACCTAAAAAAAAAATTGGGACTATGAATATTCTTTTATTGTTAGGATTCCCTCGCCACTGAATATCACCAGAATGTTGTCAGCGAACCCAACAACATTTTAGAAGTCGTCCAAAATGTTGCTGTTGTTAACTCGTAAACAAGTCTGAAGGCTGAATAATCCATAATCCTACTTTGTAAGTATCATGTTTGCAATAGTCCTTATATTACAATAATATGTATTGGTCTAAATATAGCAATGTTATGAATACTTTGTGAAGAAGTTAAAGTCAATAAAAATAAAAATGTAGAAGTTCGAAAATTTTAGTTGAATATTAAAATCAGAAAACTTGTTAAGTTCATAGAAAATAATTTAGTTAGAATGTTCGGTAGACTATATAAAGTTTGTATTCAGAATATATAAAGTCATAAAAATTACAGAAAAGTCTGGGTATACACATACATACGCAAGGTTATACACTTTATTTTACACTAAAAATAGTGAAATGTTCTCAAAATATATTGCTTGAGAATAAATCTAGCAAAATAATAATATGGAAGAGAAATAGTTAGCAGATAGTCCGTCAGTAGGGTCGCACGTACCAATCTGTTCGTGAGCTGTTGGAAATGTCTGTCCATTTTAATACCGAAATAGAAATAGAAAAACGTGACCTTACTTTTGTAATTCATTTTCTTTTTCGTTCTGATAATAAAAAATATATAGCTAGAGTAGTACTAGTAAGTATAGATATAGATAATATTTTTTTTAAATAAGGGTGATTCTTTGAAGTGACTTTGTACTCCGATATTTTAAAGTCGGATTTGCATTTCATAATTAAGTCATTTACAGACACAGACTGCTAATGATATATTTAATTTCGCATCTTTTCACCGAATACACAATACAATAAGTATACTATGTTATTGTTACAAGAATTATAAAACGTAATAAGGAATAAAAAATCTTACACTGCTGGGAACCAATGGCAAAGCCAGTGTTTTATGAGTGAATAAGATTTTTTCCACCCAATATGATCGTATGTACCTTATGCACCTGCGGACGTAGCTTACGACCACTCAAATTTTCAAGCATCAGAAAAAGAGTATAAATCATCGCGATGCCAAAAAAAAAAAGTTTACTAAAAGAAAAACTACAAGTTCCTGCGGAACTGCGAGTTCATGTGGAAAGTATGAACTCTTTCACTCTACCTACTCTACATTCGCATTTATAAAGGGTTCGTTAGTTTTAAGTTTTAATACACCGTGTATTATAAGTTTTCCCGTCGGAACTTACAAAATAGGTTATTATAATTAAGTATGCACAGTAAAATACTGTCAGTAAAACTTCAGTGTCCTAATTTTTCTAAATAGCTCTATATTGTAAGTGTACCACTCCGTACTCAGTGGAGTGGTATAAGACAGATACCCAATTTAAGCGAGATAATGCAACAAATTACGAGATCCCTTAATAGAGCTTCATAAACAGTAAGTAAGATAGTGCGGTTCTAGTACCTACTCATGTCATTATTGATCACAATTTATGGCATGAAACAGGTGGCATCAAGTAGGTATAGTGTAGTATTTACACAGGACACAGGTATTCGTAGATATCCGTACCTATAGGTATAGATAGCTGCCTTATTGTGTTGTTTCGTTTAATTCGTAGCATTGTACCGAATCTGCGATTGTTTCAAATAACGAACTCGTCGACCCTGGAGACAATAGTTTAAGTGATTTATTGTTTAACCCTACATTTAATAACTTGAAGGTCTTTTAATATTAGAGAATTATTGCATGTTTTATTGTGTATTGTTTGTTAAATACTAAAAATAATATTTAATGGTTATTTGGTTACATTATATTATTCATGTTCTGTCCTATGCATTTTGGATTTGCTGGGCACAAGTCCCAAAAGCAGTCCAAACCATCTGGAGCATACTCCACCACGCTGCTCTATTGCGGATTAGTGGCCAACGGGATACGAGTTAGTGCCCAACCCGCGTCAGATGTTGTCAATCCACCCAAAGGGCCTCGGAAAGTGCTCTGGGAAGCACGGAACTGATTTTCGTCGTATAGGTATTTAAAATTGTCATCTACTTTGTGCATAATTTATGGAACACTATATGGAACCGCAAGGTATGTTGTTCTAAATAAACCTAATAGGTAATAAATCTCCATTAAGTAGGTACCTATTGTAAGAGCTGTAAGAAGCTCGGACCAACATAATGCCACATTTCATCATTAGTTGGCTTCTAGTGAGTCTGCGAAAGAATAGGATTTTTATTTTGTTACTAGATTACTGATACTAAACCTAATTGGATGCAAGTATATTAAAAAGGCAAAGAAAAACAAGTTCGACACTCTTTTAAGAATAGGTAGTAAGTAGGTACGTGGAAGGAGTTTTTAATGTAAAAAAAAATCGACACACTTTGAGTCATTTTTGGGCTTAGACTGAGACCAGCAATATACATTTTATACATATCTCCAAAAGTAAACAGACAGATGATCGACTATCGACCTACCTATGTGATTTTATGAAACAATAGATATTTCACAGTTTAAAAATAACACAATAAATAACAGTGTTAGGGTCATTTAAAATACCAAAACAGGTATAAAATGCTATTAATTTACTAATGCTATATATTAACAAGGACAGCATAGATAATAGTCTACAAGTACCTCCATAATATATCTATATTTTGCGATGGTATTGCTCTCCAGATTGATTTTTTCAATTTTGTTTTGTACAATTGCATACTGGGTACTCGTATTGCCGTGGTATTGGCTTCAACCCTTTTTATGTCCTACTGCTGGGCACGGGTCTCTCCCCACAACCGGGGAAGGTCTGGAGCATACTCCACCACGCTGCTCCAATGCGGATTG